>NQII01013538.1:14230-32296 GCA_002778355.1 Clitarchus hookeri
ATGTATTATATATTCGTATCGAAAATAGATAGCTTTAAATTGTATATACTTTCTTTTCGTTTTTAGTTTATTGGTTATATTAGATTGTTAAGGCAAATGGTGCGTATGAATATACTCACTTTACATCAAATGTTGTTCAAACTTTTAAACTGGGTGCTGTGATGGTTACGTGTATACCAAATGAAAGACGTTAATACGAAATGATCTGTAAAATGGTATTATAAGACCAAATTCGGCTTATAAAATTTTTTTGTGCGTTTTATTAGTTAATGCGTTGTTTCATTTGATATGCATCTGACCCATCAGAAAAAACCAATCACTGAAAAACAGGGAATGAAATGGCTAATGAAACAATGGCAAATATCACTGAATCAATAAGGGAAGAAATACTGGCATTTTTTCATTAACTGATCAGTTGAATTGACTGCTGTTAAGTGATGCAATCAGTGAAATTCTCTCTGATTCAGATTTAGTGTATAATGACTTTAGGATTAATAGTGAGTTAGGGCAAGTTAGTGTAGTACTTTTGACTTCAACGTTAGTGAATGTGGGGCTAGTGACTTAAGAGAGATCCGAGGGCTACTTATTCCAGGCCTATTGAGTTAGGCGGCGGTGACTTCAGGGCTGCTGGCCCTGGAGCTAGTGACTTAGTTGTCCTGCTGCATCCTCAACCCTCCATCACGCCCAGGCTAACAAAGCGAGCCATGGCGAACCATTCGCCGGGGATTGTCCCCTCCTAATGCCCTCTCCGTATTCTCTCAGGCTACCGGCAACAAGGATAAGGGATACCTCCCCCTTCTCAAGATGCGCCAGTTCCTACCACCCTCTGTATTCGCGGGGATGTCTGGCTTGCCTAGATGGCATCTCTGTCAGTCCCCTCTCGTGTTTACATCTCTACCCTCACGCTCGCCTCGTCTTATACCTACACAAGTCCCGGCTGATACAGCCATTTTCAAGACAGCTGCAGGTGTTCATGGCAAAGTGAGCACTTTTAAAAACCCTGCTTGAGATTAACATGTATACACATTATGTATTCCTCCACCATATGTAAAATTAGCTTTGCCTGTTCTCAGCACTTTACTTATTGAGACGGCCAAGTAAAACTTAGAAAAAAAAAATGAAAACCACCTTTATTTTCAAATTTGCTTATTTTTACGCTTATATGCGTTAAGAACAGAAATTAAAATAAATAATTTTAGTATTCACAAACGTTCACCTAACACTTTTAATTGAACATTAACATGGAACTACTTTCCCTCTGTGGTTACCAACTATACGGGCGCTTGGCAGTCAGTGTAGCAGTTGACATATATGCAGGTAGAGGCAGTGATATTTTACAAATGTTAATTTCATAAGTACTGAAATAATCGTGAACAGACTAAAAACACGAAATCACAACTACCACAAGTGACGTCTGGTCTATTCAAGCGGGACAGTCATCACCGCTGCCGAAATTAATTTCTAAACTTTATTTATGTTACTTATAAATCTTTACAGTACTTACTTATACTCAACATAATTTATTTACATATGGGAAAAAGACCGCGCAAGATAAATATTATAATACATACGATTATTTTAACGCAGATTAGGTTTTAATGCTAACATAGTTTCCCATCCTCTCTAAACAGCCTATCACCAGGATATGCCAGGTGGTACATATACTGAAACATATTTTTAAATAATGAATGAAGAATTTATTAAATACGTTTGTGGCTGAAAAAATTGTGTACTGTTGGCTACAAAATTACGTGTTTATGTATTAAATATTTTCGTAGATGCAAAATTTGTGTACGAGTGGCTACACATTGTGTGATTATAACGCGTCTTTAGACGAAAAGAGATGACTCTGAGTTAATGTCTCTATGTCATCTTCTTTCTCTCTCTCGCGCGCGTGTGTGTGTGTACGCTGATGTGTGCCCCATAGAAATGCACGACCTGAATCACATCACAATATTAAGTAAGTTCGCCGGACTTTTTGTATGTTTAATATAATTGGATGTTTGTTTTAAAAATCGCTGTAATATATATTTGGTGGTTTATAGACCACAATCCCAACAACTATAAACAGTTTCAAAGCATTTAACCTACTGACGTTTTATAATACCAGAATTAAATTTATACTACTTCTTTTACCATCCAACATTTTGGGAAATAGTGGAACCTGATATAATTACACACACTTATACAATTATGCGCATGAATAAATCTTGAGCAACAAATAAAGAGAGTATGAGAAATTTGTGAGCAGTTAGAAAGGTTCGGTATTAAGACAACTTCTGTGTTCAATCATTAAAACTCATAATTTCACTGCAATACAGCTGAAAGAATCAAGCAACTGCATACAATCGCTTCCATAGTGCAATCTGCGGCTGAATTCCTCGCTAGTTAATACGTGCATCTTTGGAAAAATATTACACACGATGGAAGAAAACGAACATAAATGTAGATATAGTTGAGTTCGAATGAGAAAATAATCTTATCCCGTGCAGCTTGGAGGGAGGCAGTGAAGGGTAGGGCTCTTCTGCACGCTCGCCGGTGGAGAGAGGGAAATCACGCGAAACTGCTAGCGCTATACACACCAAATTGATAACATCGTTCTCTACTCCTGCACTGTTAAATACCACTCTGCATGACTTGCGTTTTCTCTACAGATAATATGCACACGCGGGACAACTCTCTTCCAATCGCTCTCGGCCGCTGTCACTACTAAACTGGACAGCCTCACCCCTTCGTGCAGTGGCAGGGGGCTCACCGACTCGCACGACGCATTTTGAACTTCTGCGCATTATTTTATCATTTGGATTCCACTTTAGTACTTTATATGTATTTTCTTCTTTATTTTCAGGAAACAGAGAACGCTATACTAAATACACATCTTTTAATCATTAAAAAATATTTTCTATTTTTAAAATTTCCTGAGAGGAAAAACTTGTAAAACATAGACAATTTATTTTACATTACTGTGAAAAACTAATAGTGAGTGATGAGATTTGGACGGCTCTTAACATCAAGGTATTGAAAAATGCCACTGCCCATGCCAAAATATATACTTTAACAGGCACACGGACTGAAATGAGAATTGTGAAACTAGCAATGACAGAGGAAAATAAATGTGTTACAAACTGTTCACTGTAACTTGCAACTTTTCTGAAGCCATGTTCATGTTTTACTTCCAAGTATTCCTCTGCCTCATGCAAACAAAGCTTAACCGAGTCTAGACAATTACATCAAATGAACAGCGCATCGGATTCGTGGGTACTCAGTGTAAAAGTATTTTGTAAATAAACTATTTTCTACTGGGCATTGCCAACACACCTATTTTCTCCCTGTTTTATTAATATTATTTACAAATTAAATATTTTAATTTATTGATTCAAAATAATTAAAAGTTCAATTTTACTAAAAATAATAAGGCACTTTTATGTTAATACAAGTTTAAAACTCTTGTAATACGTGATATATTCAGGAAACAACCAAATACATCCGATATGAGGTGATTTTTCAAAGCTTTTATTTAAAAAGTGTGAAGATAACGTGATCAGAGGACAGACAAATATTTCTGAGTACTGAAGTTATTAATTTTTCTTTCTGTTTTAATAATACATACAAGTGTAAGAATAAGCAACATTGTAATATATTTGTCTAATAATTTTCCTGTATTTTGTATACTGTATCTCTTGGCCGATGTATGAATAAAGTGAAAATTACCGGAAGAATACACAGTATGAATACAAATAGATCTTTATAAAGTGCTAGATTGACTGAGATTGGCCTATACGTATTCTGTGCTGGAACAGCCGCAGGAATGCATTCCTGGTACGAGACGGCCGACAGCTGTCGGTACATTGCTGCGTGGAAGGACGCCTAATGGTGGGTGGGGTTCCTCAGATGTAGTAGTCTCGCATTCTGCACGTGAGAGGTCTTGATAGCATTGTTCACTATCTTGTCACCGGGCGAGCAGATGGAGGGGGAGACATGCTGCCCTGCTGCCGCACAGTCCTTGGCAACACAGAGGAATGTGCGTGCCATGCTCGTTGCATGCCAAATACACCGCCGTTTCAGGGAACATCAAGACGGGTTTTATGTCTCGATTGTCTACTGAGCTCTGTGAAAGGCTTCCTATTGGCTTGAATGCTGGGTGGCGAGTAGTTAACCAGCCATTGATTGACAAAAAGTGTTCACACGCGTTGCTGATTAGCGACGTGTGCGGCTGGAGCTCACTGTGTTCCGACATGTTGCTGACTAGTGACGCCATTATGCTGACGTGAGTGGCTGGAGCTCACGGTTTTCTGCCAGACGCCATTATACTGACGTGAGCGGCTGGAGCTCACGGTTTTCTGACATGTTGCTGACGTGAGTGGCTGGAGCTCACAGTTTTCTGCCAGACGCCATTATACTGACGTGAGTGGCTGGGGCTCACGGTTTTCTGACATGTTGCTGACTAGTGACGCCATTATGCTGACGTGAGTGGCTGGAGCTCACGGTTTTCTGACATGTTGCTGACTAGTGACGCCATTATGCTGACGTGAGTGGCTGGAGCTCACGGTTTTCTGACATGTTGCTGACTAGTGACGCCATTATGCTGACGTGAGTGGCTGGAGCTCACGGTTTTCTGACATGTTGCTGACTAGTGACGCCATTATGCTGACGTGAGTGGCTGGAGCTCACGGTTTTCTGACATGTTGCTGACTAGTGACGCCATTATGCTGACGTGAGTGGCTGGAGCTCACGGTTTTCTGACATGTTGCTGACTAGTGACGCCATTATGCTGACGTGAGTGGCTGGAGCTCACGGTTTTCTGACATGTTGCTGACTAGTGACGCCATTATGCTGACGTGAGTGGCTGGAGCTCACGGTTTTCTGACATGTTGCTGACTAGTGACGCCATTATGCTGACGTGAGTGGCTGGAGCTCACGGTTTTCTGACATGTTGCTGACTAGTGACGCCATTATGCTGACGTGAGTGGCTGGAGCTCACGGTTTTCTGACATGTTGCTGACTAGTGACGCCATTATGCTGACGTGAGTGGCTGGAGCTCACGGTTTTCTGACATGTTGCTGACTAGTGACGCCATTATGCTGACGTGAGTGGCTGGAGCTCACGGTTTTCTGACATGTTGCTGACTAGTGACGCCATTATGCTGACGTGAGTGGCTGGAGCTCACGGTTTTCTGACATGTTGCTGACTAGTGACGCCATTATGCTGACGTGAGTGGCTGGAGCTCACGGTTTTCTGACATGTTGCTGACTAGTGACGCCATTATGCTGACGTGAGTGGCTGGAGCTCACGGTTTTCTGACATGTTGCTGACTAGTGACGCCATTATGCTGACGTGAGTGGCTGGAGCTCACGGTTTTCTGACATGTTGCTGACTAGTGACGCCATTATGCTGACGTGAGTGGCTGGAGCTCACGGTTTTCTGACATGTTGCTGACTAGTGACGCCATTATGCTGACGTGAGTGGCTGGAGCTCACGGTTTTCTGACATGTTGCTGACTAGTGACGCCATTATGCTGACGTGAGTGGCTGGAGCTCACGGTTTTCTGACATGTTGCTGACTAGTGACGCCATTATGCTGACGTGAGTGGCTGGAGCTCACGGTTTTCTGACATGTTGCTGACTAGTGACGCCATTATGCTGACGTGAGTGGCTGGAGCTCACGGTTTTCTGACATGTTGCTGACTAGTGACGCCATTATGCTGACGTGAGTGGCTGGAGCTCACGGTTTTCTGACATGTTGCTGACTAGTGACGCCATTATGCTGACGTGAGTGGCTGGAGCTCACGGTTTTCTGACATGTTGCTGACTAGTGACGCCATTATGCTGACGTGAGTGGCTGGAGCTCACGGTTTTCTGACATGTTGCTGACTAGTGACGCCATTATGCTGACGTGAGTGGCTGGAGCTCACGGTTTTCTGACATGTTGCTGACTAGTGACGCCATTATGCTGACGTGAGTGGCTGGAGCTCACGGTTTTCTGACATGTTGCTGACTAGTGACGCCATTATGCTGACGTGAGTGGCTGGAGCTCACGGTTTTCTGACATGTTGCTGACTAGTGACGCCATTATGCTGACGTGAGTGGCTGGAGCTCACGGTTTTCTGACATGTTGCTGACTAGTGACGCCATTATGCTGACGTGAGTGGCTGGAGCTCACGGTTTTCTGACATGTTGCTGACTAGTGACGCCATTATGCTGACGTGAGTGGCTGGAGCTCACGGTTTTCTGACATGTTGCTGACTAGTGATGCCATTATGCTGACGTGAGTGGCTGGAGCTCATGGTTTTCCGACATGTTGCTGACTAGTGACGCCATTATGCTGATGTGAGTGGCTGGGGCTCACGGTTTTCTGACATGTTGTTGACTAGTGATGCCATTATGCTGACGTGAGTGGCTGGAAGTCATGGTGTAGAGGACGGTTTGCGTTTCTCCTACACCGGCGGCGGACGTCTCCCGAAACACTCGTCTAGTAGCATCAACGTTCGACTGCATCTTCTGCAATGGACTTCTCTGTTTCCCAACATACTGTTCACTACACTTTGGATTGGTTTTTTTTAATTTGGCGAATTTTAAGTAACCCTGAATAACTCAAGTCCTTCGTAAGGGAACAATATATATATATATACTCACATATATATGTGTATATATATGAATTTGAAATTTGGAAGAAATGGGATATATCTCGTTAAGGAACAATTCCAGCATTCGCTTGGTGTCAGTTTGGAAAACCGTCGGAAACAGAAATTGGGATTGCCCAACCGAGGATCGCACCAGTGTTCTTCAAAATGTGGGTCAAGATGTTAAGCACTGTGCCACCTCATACAACAACATGATGTACTGCCAGCCATCAAGACAGGGCTGTTTTCCACTAGGTAGAAACTTGATAAAATTCTCAGCCTTCTTTTCAGGAATGAAATGATTAATAGAATATCGTTGGCAGAAACTCACTATTGCAGTCAGTGATCAGCTGCTGTCTGCAGTTGCTGTCCAGTCGCATCTCACACGGTGTATAATAGCAACACTTCAATCCCACAAACTTTTCTAGCACCTAACAGCTTACTCAATTAGGTGTTCTTTATCAAACAAGACTTTATAAATGTCCTTACGAAGAAGAGAAAGTGGGGTTGAGAGATTTGTGTGGGTCTTAAGGCTCCCGTCTACTTGTATTTTTTTTCCACATTTGAGGCCGAGAAGCGCTAGAGCGATAAGGGTGACACTGGTACGCGCATTAAGTACGCCATCGCCACTAAGTTGAAGGCTCTCAACTGACGTGCAGTGTTCTCGTCGCACTGCTTGTACCTGTGGCTCTTTCAGTGGTTACCCTATTATGTTATAGGTGAATAGTCTGCAGGAAGGTTCAATGCAGAAGTCTTTAGTTTTTTTTTGTGTGCTCTTGACGCGTTTATTTTCAGATACAGCACTTTAGAAATGCTGTTTTTAGCCATATTGAAGTTCTCCAAAATGGTGTTTCTAATGTGTGTGACGTCTTGAAAGCTGTAATAGTCATCGTTTGAAGTGTGTTCTCTTCGTAGATCATTACATTGGTCTCACGTTTAATAGTTTTGTAGAAAAACGAGTATTTCAAACACTGCAACGCAGAGTAGTTGAAGTGCCAGGNGTTTTTCTTTTGTGTGCTCTTGACGCGTTTATTTTCAGATACAGCACTTTAGAAATGCTGTTTTTAGACATATTGAAGTTCTCCAAAATGGTGTTTCTAATGCATGTGACGTCTTGAAAGCTGTAATAGCCATCGTCTGAAGTGTGTTCTCTTCGTAGATCATTAAATTGGTCTCACGTTTAATAGTTTTGTAGAAAAACGAGTATTTCAAACACTGCAACGCAGAGTAGTTGAAGTGCCAGGTAGGCGGGAGCCTTGTGGTAGGACATTGATAACTGACCAGGCTGAAGCGTGGTGGCTTCGGTGCAGTCCAGGAATGCATGGGCAGAGGAAACGGGAGATTCTCGAGAATACCCGCCGAGTAGCGTACATCGTCTGGCACTATTCGTACTTGCGAAAATCAGTGAGCTACCCCGTGGGGAATCAAACCTTGTTAGACTTAGTGGGGAAAATGAGATAGAGAGAGAGAGAGAGAGAGAGAGAGAGAGAGAGAGAGAGATAATGGGAGGCGAACATATCAGGAGTCGTTGTCATGTTCCAAGCAAACTCGCTTGTGCTTGAAGAAACACACTGAAAAAAAAAGATTAGTTAGTGGCTATAAAACTCTTGTTAATGCTTGCCAAGGCGAAAATTTGTTGTTGGTAAAAAAAAAATTGTGGTGCCCAATAACGCGTTAATTGTGTAGTGCAAAAGCTATTTGGTGCACTAACGTATTTGTTTATTGAAAAAAATGTTTATTGGCTGCCACGAAATATTTAGTTGGCAACAACAGCATCCGTGTTAACCACAGTAAAATATTTTGCTGCGACTGCGAAACTACATCCGTTATATTCTGCGCATGCGCTCTGGCATATTCGATGTGACCACGTGTGGCCACGACTCTATAATAGTCGGTTCTTTGCATCAGGTTACGAACTAGTTCATGAGGGATATTCTTAAATACTAATGAAAGAATTATGTCGTTCCTTTAAATGTTCCAGTAAATGTTACACGTAAATGATTCCAGAAAATTAAANTGTTTATTGGCTGCCACGAAATATTTAGTTGGCAACAACAGCATCCGTGTTACCCAAAGTAAAATATTTTGCTGCGACTGCGAAACGTCATCCGTTATATTCTGCGCATGCGCTCTGGCATATTCGATGTGGCCACGACTCTATAATAGTCGGTTCTTTGCATCAGGTTACGAACTAGTTCATGAGGGATATTCTTAAATACTAATGAAAGAATTATGTCGTTCCTTTAAATGTTCCAGTAAATGTTACACGTAAATGATTCCAGAAAATTAAATTTCCACGAGACGAAGTGTGCAAGACTTGTCGTTTGTGCCAGTTATTATATTTCTGGTATATACATGCTGAAGACAATACTTTGACGTCGAGCATAGGTAGCGTAACGGTAACACCCTGAGATTGCAGTTGAGATGTCCAATGTTCGAATCCCACTCAAGCCGTTTTTGAATGTAGAGTTAAATTGCTGTTTAGACCATACGTACCTATAAAAACCTATAACCGACTAGACACNAAAAGGATTATGTCGTTCCTTTAAATGTTCCAGTAAATGTTAAACGTAAATGATTCCAGAAAATTAAATTTCCACGAGACGAAGTGTGCAAGACTTGTCGTTTGTGCCAGTTATAATATTTCTGGTATATACATGCTGAAGACAATACTTTGACGTCGAGCAAAGGTAGCGTAACGGTAACACCCTGAGATTGCAGTTGAGATGTCCAATGTTCGAATCCCACTCAAGCCGTTTTTGAATGTAGAGTTAAATTGCTGTTTAGACCATACGTACCTATAAAAACCTATAACCGACTAGACACCTTTGTAAACCTTACTAACCAGTATTCCTTCCAACTTCGAGAATTTTCGCTGCGACGAACGAACATATTATTGCCTACAATTACACTGAATTTGTTGGTGACCACAAACGTCATTTTCCACTAAATACTGGAATGACAAAATAAACTGTTTTTTCACGTCTCTTTCCGTCTTTTCGTTGCCTTTGTATTGAAATTGTAATTGGCTTATTAACGCCTCTCGGTGTTATGCCTGAAGGCTTATCAGGCGACGTCTTACAAACTAACTTACGACCTAACTTAAATTAACGCCCATGATTTNCTTTGAATGTAGAGTTAAATTGCTGTTTAGATACGTACCTATAAAAACCTATAACCGACTAGACACCTTTGTAAACCTTACTAACCAGTATTCCTACCAACTTCGAGAATTTTCGCTGCGACGAACGAACATATTATTGCCTACAATTACACTGAATTTGTTGGTGACCACAAACGTCATTTTCCACTAAATACTGGAATGACAAAATAAACTGTTTTTTCACGTCTCTTTCCGTCTTTTCGTTGCCTTTGTATTGAAATTGTAATTGGCTTATTAACGCCTCTCGGTGTTATGCCTGAAGGCTTATCAGGCGACGTCTTACAAACTAACTTACGACCTAACTTAAATTAACGCCCATGATTTACCTCGGATTCGAACCCAGAACCTCCCGCACGGCAGACCGGTGGCGCACCAGCTGACTGCACCACGGGAGGTCGACGCATTGAGTGATAGGGGAACCATGACTGGGATTGGGGCCCTGACAACCTCTGTGTTTACTGTAGCTAAGTGATTGAGTGANGTAAGACGTCCCTTTCCGTCTTTTCGTTGCCTTTGTATTGAAATTGTAATTGGCTTATTAACGCCTCTCGGTGTTATGCCTGAAGGCTTATCAGGCGACGTCTTACAAACTAACTTACGACCTAACTTAAATTAACGCCCATGATTTACCTCGTATTCGAACCCAGAACCTCCCGCACGGCAGACCGGTGGCGCACCAACTGACTGCACCACGGGAGGTCGACGCGTTGAGTGATAGGGGAACCATGACTGGGATTGGGGCCCTGACAACCTCTGTGTTTACTGTAGCTAAGTGATTGAGTGAAGAGATTTGGGCGGCTCTTAACAGCGAGGTATTGGGAGTCGATGAGAGTGATTGAGGTGAGTATGGAGCAGCGCCGGAATGAAATGGCGGGGAAAACAGGAAATCCCCGAGAAAACCTGCCGACCAGCGGCATCGTCCGACATGATTTCCAAATACGAAAATCTGGTCACAGCTAAGCCTGTAATTATAAAATAATAGTGAAAACCGCCATAGACTCAATAAAACCCTATCGGTATAATAGATGTTAAAAATATAATGTGTTAATATAAATGCAACGGGAAAAGTTGAATAGGAACCATGTNCTTGGGTGCCGATGAGAGTGATTGAGGTGAATATGGAGCAGCGCAGGAATGAAATGGCGGGGAAAACAGGAAATCCCCGAGAAAACCTGCCGACCAGCGGCATCGTCCGACATGATTTCCAAATACGAAAATCTGGTCACAGCTAAGCCTGTAATTATAAAAGAATAGTGAAAACCGTCATAGACTCAATAAAACCCTATCGGTATAATAGATGTTAAAAATATAATGTGTTAATATAAATGCAACCGGAAAAGTTGAATAGGAACCATGTCTGCTTTAGTGAGAAGAGAAAAGCCAGTAGGTTTAAGAGATCACCTACAAGAATGCACTTTGTTTTCCTGTGTGTGAAGGAAGACGGCCGTGTCTGAAGATATCCGTGACGAGTGTAGGACTTGTCTTACACCAACACAATTACAGCGTATTGTCACAGAGTACTTGCGAATCCAGAAGCGAAACAGCTGGTTATACCGCGAACTACAGCTGAAAACGCTAGAAAATGGTGTCACTAGCAAGCAACATGTAGGGACATTGTCCACCAGTCAGCGCCTCGTAACCTACCTCGCCAGCTGGCAGCTTAGCCAATAGGAAACCTTTCGCAGCATGCAGTAGCCAATCAGAAACAAGGTTTATTCGCAGAGTCTCGGGCAGCCAATCGGATAATGGGTACGCTGACTCACGTCAATGGAATGGCCTCACCATTTTGTCTCTGTGTATTTATGTACTCTGTGGTTCTATCGTACTTATACTATCGGCTGTTCTCGGTAAATTGAGCACTTATGAAATCAACCTTTGAAAAATGTCACTGCCCCTACCTGCGTTATTTGACCGGGCACACTGACTAGCACGCGCCCAGTAAAGTTGGCAACGACGGAGATAAAGTAGTTCCAACTTTAAATTTCAAGTCTAAAGTAAACATTTGTGAATACTGGAATATTATTTTTACTTTTGTTTTTATATGTATACAAGTGTAACAATATAAATATTTGTAAAATATTTACTTTTCTAAAAAAATTACAGTTGCCCTTGACTGACGCACGAATAAAGTGATCAGGCTCATGGTAATGCTAATTAGACATATAATGGAAGAATACACAAAGTGCATACAAGTAGATCTAAAGCCGGGCTTTCAAAAGTGATCAGTTTACCGTGAATAGCCTATTATAATAAACGACAAGGTTTAGAAATATTTTTAGTTTATAATGCTTTTCAGTCACGATTATCATAATATTTATAGAGGAAATGTTTGTGCATAAGATCAATTATTAAAAAAAAATTGCATATATTATTACTATTTTTATTACAAACAATACGAATTTTCATAAAAAAAATTTTTTTTTCATGAAGGTTTTTCTTTAGCAAAATGCGCTTTCTGAAGCATCCAGAATGGAAATACGTTAATATGCCTGATTAAAATTTAAGCTTGAGGAAATATATTTTACTACAGAAAAACCTTCATCAAGCTTTTTGAAGAATGAAAAGAAGTAAATTCTGAAATATATGTATTTCATTTTTATAGAGTATATGCTTTCTTCCTTTATTCGCAACTTTATCGCACATCTCTGCCAATCACGGCAGTGTGAGGCTACTTTATTGAGCACAGTACGGTTCACTGCTTCTGCCTTAAGGACTCTTGGAATGGCTGTTGTTATATAAATGGGGAACCGTATACGTAACCTTGTAAATGTAGAAACAAGATGTGTTGTTGTGAATCTACAAAAGTCTCTAATTACACCGCAATATCTCAGTTCCAAGTAAGGAAATATATTTTTGAGGATATGGCTACGCCGAGCGTTTTTGCGAAGCAACACAAAGAGAGTGGCTGGTTTAAAAGCGGCTGCATATTTTCGCTTAATTTCAGTCACCAAAGAATAGGGGCAGTGATATTTCGCGAACAGATTTTGAGATAAGATACATTCTAAAGCACTGTAGGGTCGCCAAGCTTCTTTTATTGGCTATAAACATGTTCTGGTCCGTGTTAACCGTTTGCGCACGAATCACAAAGGTTCAGTGTCGGAGTTACTTAGTCCTGAGTGGCTTGGTCAAAGACGGACACGGCACCAGCAGCCAATGGAGGTATAATAACAGCTGAAGCGTGTATATTGTATTCAAGTCTACTGTGTGCTCCGATTTTTACGCGAAAAGTCACTGGCTCTACCATTGAAGCATTTCGTATATATTCTATAAATTATGTCATAAATGAAAGGTTTAGCACCAACATGAAAAAAATCACAATATGTTCATGCTGTTCCGTGGTCAACTGTTAATAAAGTTTCTAACGCGATCCCATATGCAAAAGGAATAAAAAGCGCAATACGAATGAGAGCCTAAAGTGGTCTTTAATAGATATATGTCTTTTTAAAGCCACACTTTTTTGCATGGTTGATTAAAAATATTAAAACTGTGTGCAACCACGATATAAAAATATTTCAGTAGAGTGATTTGTTATGTAGCTGAAGGCTGCGAAGCGTTGTGCTGCAAATGTACACCGTTGGCGCGCTCTATCATAGAGAACATTTAGCACATGAGTTGTGAGATAACGTAACCTTTCTTGTTACTTTGAACAGTATTGATAATGTCCTAACAAAGCTATCATAGTTCATGGTTATGAAATTAAGTGCATTAGCAATTAACACGACCTCTTTGTTACTAATCAAGAGGTATAATTTCAGCAATCTAATACTTACACATTTGACATATTCACTGAAGAAAACATCTTAATTAAATGTGTTGTTCATTTTCATTGTTGTTTCATTTTCATGGTTTCTGGTATTTGTTAGGAAAAAAATTTATTTATTTATCGCCTTAAGTGTTGCTGACCTTCTTAAATGCCCACTTTAGACTATAAGTGGTACTAGGTAAACTGTAATTTTTTTCTTAAGGAATTACCTCGGAAAGTCTGTATGAATTATAATGAACGTGACGAACGCACTGTGATATGCAGCTTCGTCATCCATTTCAGGATACAACCACGGTAAAGGTATGCTACTATATAACCTCACATTTACGAATGCAGTTTGGTGAAACAACCGTTGTGATATTAAAATTAGAGTTCAAACAAGTTAAATACAAGTTACTATCGGACTGCAGTTTGACTAAGCCAGGTAATATACTACCGAAATTCATGCAAAAAGCTAATGAAAACATGGAAATGGTTTGCAGATTCGCCAGTAATTGATTAGTTTATAAGATGATATTGTACGGCAATACTCTCTTCGAATACAGTTAAGTGTAATTTTCCACGAAATGCGTGACCGCAGAACAGACTCTGTATCGAACACTGCCTAGTAACAGTTTTGCAGTTAACTGTCACAANCCACGAAATGCGTGACCGCAGAACAGACTCTGTATCGAACACTGCCTAGTAACAGTTTTGCAGTTAACTGTCACAACATAAGCGCTATGAGAAAATCTCGTTGACAACATTCTCGGTATTACACCGGATGAGTCAGCACGCTTCCATTTATTATCGAACATATGCAACTCGCCGCCATATTTAGCCTACTTTCCGAAGGAAATAAGGGTTATGAGATCACTTTCCTGCCTGTGTGTCTGGCGTGTGTGTGTGTNTATTTAGCCTACTTTCCGAAGGAAATAAGGGTTATGAGATCACTTTCCTGCCTGTGTGTCTGGCGTGTGTGTGTGCTGTGTGGGTGCCCCCACTTCAATTTTTGAACCTGTACACCAAATTTCACCAAACTCGATACACCTATAGTACTAAGTAAGGACACTTGACATTTATAGTTTTCAACCACGTCAGGCACTAGCTTTCAAAATGGCGGTAATTTTAAAATTTAGAATATGTTGTATTTCTGAAACCATTCAACCAATTTAAACAAAATGGTGTATGCTGACAGCGCAAGGAGTAAGCATTGACTTCAGAGGTAAATATTGTTGTTGGTCCGCTATTTTGGAAGACAGCGCCACATGAAAAATAAAACTTTTACGTTATATCTTGGAAACCAACCAACCGATTTCCGCCAAATTTGGCACGCAAGTAACACTATAGTAGGCCAGGTGAATATTTGTAATTGAACTTTACTAGGCACCTATTTAAAAATGGCGACCATATAAATATTTTAGTATATTTAGTATAATTACATATTGTTTGACCATTTTCGATCTAATTTTGTTTCTTGGCACTATATATTACAAGCTTTATATAAGCAAAACAAAACCTTTTTTTCCTCCTTTTTGTAAGATAGTGCTACATGAATTAATAAAGTTTTTATGTAATATCTCGGGAAACAATTTTTCTATTCCTAACAAATATGGGAAACATGTAGCATTGAGGTAGATAATGTTATCTGACAAGTTTAAGGAATGCCAAAAACTTACAAAATGGCTGCCATTAAGTTATTTTAGTTTCATACGTTAAATCGTTAAGACCATATACTTAATTCCAATTACAATTTCTATACTTGCTGTATATATTACAAACACGAAACGTGTCTACACAAAATATCTTGTCCACCATTTTGTAAACTTGTATCACGTGACAAATTAGAATTACATGTTATCTCCGAAAAATAACCCCAATTTCTACTAAATTTAACAATCAGGTAGCATTTTGGCAGGCCATTAAAACAATAACTTTGAGATTGCCAGTCACTCATATTTTCAAAATGGTGGCCATATAAAATTTTAAGATCAGAATTTTATATCTACGAAATTACTGAAGAAATTCCAACTTTACTCTGTATGCCGACAGCATAAATTATATAGATCAAAATTGTCTATGGAAAGCCTCATTTACCCGCCATTTTGTAAGATAGGCCCACATGAAATATTACAGTTTTGTGCCGTATCTCGGGAAACAATAAGCCGATTTCTTTCAAATCTGGCTAATATGTTGTACTGTGGTAGGCCATATTAATTCTTATGTTTTAAGCGTGTACATCTCTTATTTTATGAATGGCGCCTGTACAAACATTTTAGCTCCGTGTTCTGTATCTATGCAACTATGTAACATATTTAAATGTTACTTGATATACGTACATTATATATATATATATTTTTTTTTTGTCTTCCATTTATGAAGATCGTCACATGAACAATTGTGATTTTATGCCATATCTCGAGGATCAATANTTTTTTTTTTGTCTTCCATTTATGAAGATCGTCACATGAACAATTGTGATTTTATGCCATATCTCGAGGATCAATAAACCGATTCAAACCAAAATTTCACGCAAGTATTGCTACAGTGGGGTATGTAAACTAACATATGTTATGACTGTCAGGCTTGTTTTAATGGGGGTTTATATAAATAATTTAGATTAATTTGTTATATCCATGAAATGTTTCAACAAAATTCAACCAAATTTTGTATGCAAACACTATAAATTAGAAGCATCATTTATGCACACAGAGATCCTCTTTTGCCGAATTTTTTTCAATGTTATTTCAGGTGAGTAAAATGAACATATCACCATATTTCCGAAATTATTCAACTGATTTCTACAAAATTTTGCACTCCTACAGAAGACCATGTAAAATTACATGATTAAAATGGGGTACGTCACTGATTTTCAAAATGGTGGCCATATAAATATATATATATATATATATGGCATATCTTAAGCAGTTTAAACAAATTCACACAAACATTTTCCGTGCTCACAGTATTCATTAGATATATAGAATAAATAACATTTGTAGGCAGTTTTATCAGATAGCACCGATTAAGACGAAAATAGGGCTTTCATGCTTTTTCTTGGCAACCATTAAACCGATTTACACTCACTTTTTCATACGAGTAGTGTGTAAACTTATGTTATTTAAGTGGTTCAAACAATTATTTTCAAAATTATGGCAGTATAATTATTTCAGGTAAGTCAACCTTACTTAACATTCAAAAGATTATACTGATTACATCCGAAGTAGTTTTTTTTCCGAATCCTACCTCCTTGATGCAGTTAATTGCAAGCTAGCTTAATTTTACGAGTTTTTCTGAATTCGAATCCCGGGTAAGTCACTCGTGTATTTTAATTGTCTTGGTAGTGT
This sequence comes from Clitarchus hookeri, assembly GCA_002778355.1. NCBI lineage: Eukaryota > Metazoa > Arthropoda > Insecta > Phasmatodea > Phasmatidae > Clitarchus > Clitarchus hookeri. The sequence continues at coordinate 31,102 of NQII01013538.1, forward strand.
TTTACATGTTTGTGGTTTCATTTCTAACGATATTGCTCTCAGTGAGACATCAACGCGTACCTACCCTACCATCTATACTTTTAAGAACTCAAGTAAAATTTATTTGCTCCCATGTAGTTGAAGTAGGCGCAGGCATTAGTTATCATTAACTTCTTGTTATTTGTGTTGTACGTCACTATTGTTCATCCACTGACCCTTAATATATTATGCCGAGTATACTCTTTTACATATGACGTGTCGCAGAATAGATCTAGTAATGGCCGTTGCTGTGCAAAGTCAAAAGCTAGCACCAATAAAGACAGCGCCTTTATCTAGGCAATGCTATTGGTTGCTGCTGACACGCTGATTATTTTATAATTGGTCGCTTTGCTTCTTGTGCCACGGATCTACTAAAACACTTTCCCTATGTTCCAAAATGTCAGTTGTTATAAGAAAGTCGTAAGTACATTTCGCACCATAAAATTCCTGTCTGCAAATCTTGAAGTGAAAAACTAAATGTATACATTAAGGAGTTAACAGTACGTTTCCTATCATGTACACCTGTTAATGCCACATTTTTCAGCATAAAATCCGAACGACAGTCAAATGGTTTTCTGGAATGAAATGCAACAGAGAAATCTTTTTCCTCATATATCCAGATTTCAAGTTAAATTTTCTGTCACTTTTACGAAAGGTAATTGCAAATCACATATTATACACCCTTCCCCCCTTCCCATACTAGTCAATAAATTATTTGCCTATTCTGTGGGGCTGGAAATAAAATTGGACTTTTATTATTAGATTGTAACATGAAGGTTGCATATCTTTATGCACGGAGTATAAAGAGTATGCCTAGTAAAATTCTAAGCAGCACATTTTGTCGTATTGAATCTATGTGAATCATAGCGTGTTACTGCTTTCAAGTCAGTGAAGAGATTTGGGCGGCTCTTAACAGCGAGGTCTTTAGAGCCGATGAGGGTGAAGCGAGGTGAGTATGGAGTGGCAACGGATTGTAAAGGCGAAGGAAAAGGGGAATGCCCGAGAAGACTCGCCGACCAGCGGCATCACCCGGCACGACTCCCACATACGAGAATCCGAGAGCGACCCCTCCGGGGATCGTACCCGGTTCATCTGGGTGGGAGGCGAGTCACCTAACAACTATATCACTGCTCTCCCTACTGCGTTAAAGATCTTTAAGCGATAGTCCCCCTTGTTA
>NQII01013540.1:0-19788 GCA_002778355.1 Clitarchus hookeri
TTTTTATTTTACCGCGAGCTCTGTATTATTTTTTAAGTTTAATTTATATTTCCGTGTACAGCGATTTTGATTTCTTGTAACTTATATTGTGCCGGTAATCGTTTTCGTTACGCTTACGTCCATTACATGCAAAGTTCTCACGCAAAACCCATATTATTGTTATTTTCATGTTGTTACTATTCTGTATTAATAAAAAGAAGGAAACGGGATGCACATGGGTAGTTTTGAAGCTATTCTTACGTTATTACACGCCACATATTTCTAACTCAAACTGTTTAGTATCAGTAATAGCAGAATAACTGCTTTGCAAATGTCGTTGGTAATTTGTTTGTCGGCGAATGAAAATTGCGTTGTCATGCAATTTTCCCGAATTTATTTTTAATTTTTAGTCGTAACTTATTAGCTGTAACATCATAAGTGTACCAGGAACTACAATTACGGTCTCGCCAATGTTAATGCAAACTCGTGGACTATAATAAATAAATAATAGGTAGCAAATATTTGATATTTCGCAAGATTTTCTGTTTTTACTTTTAAAACATACAAATATTTTTAGACAGATGTGAATGTCACCGTTATAGTGTTTCAGGGTGTTTTTGTAGATGATGTCATCTCTTTCACCGAAATTACCATGGATTTATTCAGGCCCTGATTTTACTCTGTTTAAGTCACAAAAATAAATATCATTAATTTGAAGGTATAAAGTTTTGGATGTACATGGAGCAAGCCATCCTCCGATTTGTGAAGCGAAATAAAACGGAAAACTTAGTAAGTAATATTTCAGTAAAATTTATTGTATAGGCTGGCATAAAAAATCGATATGAGAAAGATATATATGTTTTCATGAAATGTTATATTCAGTAACGTCGTTATATCTTCTCCATATATTTGTGTTTACATTTAGATTTTTCTAACACTCTAATAATTTAAATTATATAGAGGTCGCATGGAATGCGCACTCTATGAAAAAAGAAACATTTACGTACTCTTAAGAAGCATATATGATTATTAATGTAATATTTATTGTAACACACAGCATAAGGCCCTAAATCCGGAGCCCAAAATATAAAACAAAAAAATTTATATAGGAATTAGATAAATTCCGTTTTGTTTACCCGTGATATTATAATAATTAATGAAAATATAAGAACGTTCAAACGAAAGTCTTAAAATAATTATACACATTTAAATGAGAATGGAAATCATACTAGTAGGACGACATTTCGAAGCTTATTCTCTTTTTATTGTATGCTTATTACACTGACAAACTCTAAATATGAGTGAAGAGGAATTGGTTAAAGGGAGTAGATATTTTGTTGTTAACAAATTTATATATAAACACATATTAAAATTCTGGTGATCAGTTTAAGATTTTCTGGACTATCCTAATGTAAACGGATGAGATATTAAGGGAGAGGCAAATAGTGGCCTTAATTCAAGAGTGAAAGTATATAATGAGATTCGGGAGGATTTCCGTGAGTTTGGATAGTTTGCGCTAATGGTAAGTCTATGTACATTTAAAGAGTGATTGACATTTGCTTTATTTATTAAATACAAATTAGATTTAAAAACCCCATATTTCTCTGCCGATATTTATATTTCTCTAATAATTGAATACCTACCGATTTTGATTATAAACTATGGAGCGTTCTGTATTATTTTATATAGAATATTATGCTGTTTATTTTTCTTTATAGTTTGCGAAAATTTTAAATAGTATTAAAAATACAGGAAATAGCTTAAAGAGGTTTAATTTGATTTAAATTGCTTATGTTATATTAGGAAAAATTACACATTCCCCCTAAGACTCCGCACATTAAGGTGTATGTTTTCTTTTAATGTGAAGTGTGAACATGCTGTACTGATAGAAATTTTATTGTGTAGAAATTTTAAAATCTAAGGTTGTGGCCTTTGGGATACACATGACTGAATGTTATAATGCAGATAACTACATAGTCGTACTCAGATTAAAAGGCAGCCAAATGTACTCATATGTGTCACGCAAGTTTATTGAAAAAATATTCAACATCAAAACAAATTCTCTATAAAACATGCTAATGCACAAATAGTTAGTATACACGTATAATAATTCGACATTGCAAGGGAAATCACTTATTATAACAGAAACATTGTTACTATTGCACAAGAATATTATGGTAACTTACAAACCCATCACAACGCTTACCAGAGAAAGTTATTTATTTGTTGCCAACATTCATTTATAACTAAAATGTGCTCAACATACGACTAGTATCGATATATATATATTCTTACACATAATTACTGAACGGTTCCATAAACTGCAAATTCATTATTCGATTCCTCAAAGTAGTTACTTGACAACCCTCCGTTGTCTCAATCACTATTGAGGACAACTAAATAACTAAACATATTCTTGCACAATGACATTTTGACTTAAATATCGGTGCAATTGAGCTCTGCTTTTACCACGTGTTTGCAAACATAACTCCGATATGCAACTCCAGTTTCTCTGAACCGCTGTTCGCAGACAATTCTAGCTCCTGTTTCTAGAGAGAGTTCTCTGTCCTCGCTTTGTTGTTGCCCAGTTTCTTCCCGGTTTCTTCAATGGCGAGCATTGTACTATCTAGTATAACCAACATTACATACAGAAATGTCACAAAAATTTTAGTATAACATTGTATTGTACATCAAGGTCGTGTAATGTAAAGTCTTCAGTTTGCATGAACATGTGCATAAAATATTACCCTTAATATGTTAAATTTAACATATAAAACCAATATTGGTACATAAGCTTAATTATAAAATTTGTAATTCGGTTTTCTGAGGCGCTAATACATGTTCATAAGATTTAAATTTGCCATAAAAGAATACAATTTCCTGTAGTGTTCATACATAAATCCCAAAATTTGATGTTGTTCCTCTTATTCTAATAACGGTTTGATTATTAAAAATAATCATCATTAAACTCGGGAAAAAAAATTTTAATACACAACGATTAGAACGTGAAGTCTATAGTATTCCATAAGGGACAACATAACTCTACAAAACGATTACTCTTGTTAGGAAGCAGGGAACTACTCAAACACATCAGATACAAAAGACGTATAAAATGAAGGAAATCTTTCAAAAACGTATTCGTAATTTTAACACGAGACCTAAAAACTGTTATCCGCTGATGGGATCTAAATTTGTACATGATAATCTGATTCACTTAAACACAAACTACATTTATACCAATTTTATTCCATATGTATGATCCTGAAATCACAATAAATAAAATCTGACTTTATCATTACAGTTACGACTAGAATAAAAAAAATAATATACAAGAATTGAGTATCGAAAAAAGCAAAGAGAAGCTATAATTTTAAATCTCTGGGTGACAGTTCTCCAAACGAATTTTTTACATATTCTATACTGAAACACACATAATGTTATACAGAGGAACAATTGGAACATACTTTAATCTTGGCGTAGCTGTACCAAGACGACCAGGTAAGACAACAGGAGACCCATCGCTGAGAAGAAAGTAAGGCGATCCAAGTTGAAGAATCCCCAAGCACTGAAAACCACTGGGCTTTCCCGCACCTGCCGGGAGAATATCTGCAACTCCTTCCTGGCAGCTGGACTCAGAGATATCTCCACACTTAACTTCTGCAGCACCAACATTGTTTCGTCTACCTTTTCTACAACATGTTGGGGTATAAAATATACAAGTACAACAAATACAATAATTTCGATATTAAAACTCACACGTAAAACCGGATGAGAATAGAATTTTATGTTTATGGTGATTTCGCGTTTCGTAAGAAACTCTATTGTCATATTGGCATTATATAAAAGGATAGAAATATTTGATATTAACACAACCAGAACCTGAAAACCAAAAGTTTTCTCTACCATAAGCATTGTTTCATGAAGGTAGTAGTATGTCTCTCGTAAGTTTCTCAGCATATAAGCAGTTATGTCACAAGTACTTGGTTGGGGCCCGCGCAGTGCTAACTGACGGGTTGGATAAACTGCGACTCTACTGGACGTAAGAGTCAAATTTTCGTAGTGAAGCATACTCATAGCAGACTCACTGCTTGATGTCATTGCATGAGTTATGGCATTAGTTAAAAAGTATTTCTCGCAAATATCTTCAACTTCTTTATTGACGAAACTCAAAGCCTTTCCCATCAGAAGTAAAATTTCCAGATAAAAACAAATTCCAATCCTGCTGATTAATTAGAAGAAGTCACATGCAAGAAAATCATATTTTCCATTGTTCCTATCAGTATACAAGTATATGAGGGCGAATATATTAATAACTAACACCAAGAAGCATACTTGTATCCACAGAAACGTATGAACTTGTCCCTAGTTCAGCCAGGATGGAGGTAGAAGCACTTCATCCATGTGACTTATTCTCCTGACGATCTCACTCAGTCCAGAGCTTGCGAACGTCAACATAGTAGAGACGCCACACACTATGCGTGAAATTGCGCTGAGCAACAAAGTCATCGTGTTCAATACGTAACTCTCACCTCCGTGAGGTCTTCCGAGGTACAGGTAAATGGCACCTCCTACAGTATTCAGTAATACGTAGAAAACAGTCTGCACGATTCCGCCTTTTCGTATTCTGAAAAGACCTTCGTCGTCCTCTGGTAGGCGTTTTATTGGCACCAGCCCAAATATCTTCAAAACTGTAGACAAAGTCTGAACAGCTGTGAAAATACTGCTCGGAGGATCGAATATTTTCATTTTGAACCGTTTACTGTGATGCAAATACTGACAGAAGGCTCGCTTGAACTAAGACATATGTATAATGCTAACACACACTACTTAGCAACATACATATATATATATGATTATAAGGTTATTGTAAAATTAAATACCTGCGAGTAAACCAAATTTTCCTGGATTGCAGACTGTGACAAGTCCAAAATATTATTTGTGGACACGTCCATCGAATGATGCGTGCATAACCGAAATGAAATAAAGAATGAGGTTTGCTTATAATAGACGGTGTTCTAGAGTGCTTTAACCAAATTGTTATTGATTACTTGGAACCTCTCAGAGCAAGGAGGCACTTTATTCCTATTAAATATCGATTGTCTTACTAAGACTTTTTTCGCCAGTCAAGCTAGCAGTCTGTTCAAATAATTAGTATGGTAGTTATTTTACGAGCTTTGCATTTGTCGTAAACCATAACACAAAAAAATTATATAAAGACTGAAATAGAATTAATTAACTATTTTTTGTTTAAAATTGCACAACAATATCATAAATATTAATTTTTGTTACAAATAAAGGCAATTTATATTTACGTTCACGTCGAGCGTGGCTNTTATCTGCCTTGCACTTTATGTTGGTTTACACAATATTTGTACTTTTTAATTTATACCGTTGCTGTTCTATTACTACCACTACGAAGTAATTGATATGAAACAAATTAAATTACAATCGCTTAAGAAAGTTAATTTGTTTGTAACTTACAAAAACCTGCTAATTATTAATTGTCTAAAAAAAACAATATAATACAATTTTAAGTTCATTGATCATACCAATATCTAAAGTTTAGTCTCGTATTTACTTAAAAAATATATGCAGCTGTATCATATAATCACCGATTCAGCGAGAAACTCATTCGCTATTCTTAACTATGTCTCATGGATTGTATCAAACAAGGAATGTNTATAATCACCGATTCAGCGAGAAACTCATTCGCTATTCTTAACTATGTCTCATGGATTGTATCAAACAAGGAATGTATTTTAGTTTAAATTGTATTGGGAGAAATATTTCATAACACAAATGCAGATACCGTTTTGGAAAAGTCAATAAGCTGACCCAATTTGTTACTCTATTGAAATNAATATTTCATAACACAAATGCAGATACCGTTTTGGAAAAGTCAATAAGCTGACCCAATTTGTTACTCTATTGAAATCAGTTGCTGAAACATCAATAAATGTTTCTGTTCAATAGCCATTTTTTCTTAACACTATCTTAAGGCAGTTCACATCCGGATACTACATATTTGTGTAAGTGTTGGGTCCAACATCACGAATTTTGCTATTTTTGAGCAAATAGGTTTAACATTTCTAATTTTGTNATTTGTGTAAGTGTTGGGTCCAACATCACGAATTTTGCTATTTTTGAGCAAATAGGTTTAACATTTCTAATTTTGTACAACTAAAGCATGCAGAATTTAAATTACATATGTGGATCATCAGTTCCTCTATAAAAGCTGTAACTACATTCAGTGGTTTTCTGTTTGGTTATTTGATATTGACATTGATTTGACCAGATCACCTGTGTGTAAAGTAAGAATTCAATTGTAATTTTGACATTGTTGAGGACAATTTGATATCATATCACTGTTATTTTTCACAATTGCCGTCTCTTCAAAAAATGTTTCGTAATGAAATAACGAAGGCTGGTACCTCGGGTGTAGAGAAAAACACAAAAATGTTCATATTAATTATCAAAGAGCGGCTTGGAAATAGGTTAGTTGCCTGAGACACATATTCATAATTAATTAACAGTTAATTTATTCATAAAATATCATTTTACCAGACGTATGGGCATTTCCATATATGTACATACCCGTACAATACATTTGTAACTATTGAATATTCAATAAAACTCTTTATATATCCATATCTTACTACGAACAGGAATTAGAAAGATTCGAATGTAAAATTATGCTATCGTCGTGCTCTACGAGACTTGATCATCTTTTTTTAAATTTTACGGGTACAACATTTACAATTTACAATGAACGAAAGAAAAAAGTATGACAATCTCGTAACCGCCCTAGCAAACATATAACCCTAAAACTCATGGATTGACCTTCATGTTTAAAGAGAATGGCACTGTTTTACCGTTGTTAAGTCGTAGATTCTTAAAATTGCCTTCATTTTGTATTGTTAATATGAATTAATGAGTAAATAACAAGATAAAAAACATTTTTCCCAAAGGGCTGTCACTTTAGAAAAACTGTTTTCGTCAAGTAGCTGATGCGTTAAATATGCCAATGCACATTTATGTTTGAATTACAGTTAAGATTTTATATAAGTTTACGGGATTTATAATTTTATTTGTATGATTTCTTAACACTCTAAATAAGATCCTATTTTCGGATAAATAGATTTCTTTAATATTTGTTTAAACTTGTTTATGCAAATATATTCTATTACGCATATATGCGAATTCAAAGAGATTAGAAATTTATTTTCCGTGACCTTCAAATTTCTCAAAAATTAACGTGGTATTTTGAAATCGCCGTAGTTCAGTCAAATGAGTTGAAAAAGAGGATAAACTTCTGTATGAACGTCATATCATTGAAAATTTGCCTAAATCTTTGTTTTGACATTATAAATGTTAGCTCAAACGTCTCATAGAATCTCGTGTCCGCAAGTCAAAACATTAAATATCAAAGGTCGCGAAAATCGGTGTTTTGTAAATATCTTGTTTTCTATGCTTCAAATGATATTTGAAGTTATTATAATACTTGTAGAGCATAGGATTTTTAATAGAAATATGGCCTTAGGCCTTACATTTCAACTTAAATAAACTGTAATATATTTACGGTAAAATTATAAAAAATAAAAATATAATTACAATGTAAGTAAACTATTTCATTTCGATTTCTTTTTATTAACTTAAATTAACTAAATATTACCAAACGGATATAATATTAATGAATAACTGGTGAATCCGCCCGGCATCGCCCGGCTTCGCCCGAGTACAATTGAGTATTATAGTGATACACTAATAAATAAATGGCGAAAAGACAATTCATTTATGTGAAAATAGAATAGTAAAATTATGCTATGTCGGCCCAGGTTTTTATCTGATTACGGCAACCCAAAAGGATGGAAATATTTTCTAACAAAAAGCCAAGAAGAAAGGTAGTGTTTTTGGAGTGCGTCTGTACAAATATCGCGTAGACACCNATCTGTACAAATATTGCGTAGACACCACATTTTCGCTTTATAGCGTCGATGTATTTTAATCTAAAAGTGAGTTTCATCAGGTTATAGCTTTAGAAATAAGTATACCTAGGTACTACCATTTGCGCTTAGCAGAGAGATCTTAATCGATCACCAAAAATTAAGCAAAGTTCGCAGTGGCACACATTTGGGTGGGTGACATTTTATTGGCATAACATCAAAGCGCTTCCGGGCTTCGGATGCGGTCGTTAAGGCATTTCAGAGGTCCTTGGGCGGCCTCATATACTCTGACACCAGAGGAAATAAAATATTTCGGTCACGTTACCAGCCGTTGCAGAATCAAGTTTATTGGTTATTCCACAGGATCCTTACAATTTTCGGGTATAAAAAGTATCTTATACCCTATTCTAGGACCTAAAGTACCTTGATACGAAATTTCATCAATATCAGTTAGGTCATTTTTGAGCCGAGAGGTAACAAACATATACAAACTCAAACATAGACTCTCGCTTTTATAATATTAGAAAGATATTTATAAACATTATTTGAAAAAAAATAATTTAAGTTCTGTATAACTATAATATTTGAAGTTAATATTTCATTTTACAAACTGTACTATGCATGGATTCCACAGTTGACATAACGTTACTCTATACACGGATAGGCGCTTCTCACACAACGCGCTATATCTACAGAACGGTTGATTATATAAAATATAGCAAAATACAACATTTTTAGAAACTTTTATGGTTTACAAGTTTTGTAATAACTTCAAACATTATTTTAAGAATAGGAATCAAGATATTTAGCGAAAAAAAGTTTTCGCTACCTTTGACCTTGAATATTTTGAATCGCGGTCACGAGATTTAATGAGATATTTGAGCTAACTTTTTAGTGTCGAAAAAAGGTTCATGCAAATGTTCAGCTTTTCTAACATTTATTTCACGGTTGAGACCCTATTTGACCGGACAACCTGNAAAAAAGGTTCATGCAAATGTTCAGCTTTTCTAACATTTATTTCACGGTTGAGACCCTATTTGACCGGACAACCTGTGTGTTCCCTCATTATATTGATTATATCAGTTCTCTTTTGTATACAGGAAACACCATTTTATTTCCAGTGCAAAAAAGATCGGTTTTTCTAAGACAACGTATTGTAACATGCTCTTCAATAAATAACATGNCATTTTATTTCCAGTGCAAAAAAGATCGGTTTTTCTAAGACAACGTATTGTAACATGCTCTTCAATAAATAACATGTATTCTATTTACAATTCTGATAAGCCAAAAACACATTACACTCATATAATTATAGGACGTCCTAAAAATGCGCCCACTTACACTGTGATTGGTCAGAACTTACGGATGACAGTTTTCTACGTTTATGTGCGAAACTGACGTAAAATTTCACCACTAAGACAGAGTTTAAAAGAAACGTTTAGTCACTCTCAGAAATCTTCATCCAGCAAGATGAAGTGGACTATCTCCCCACTACCATCATGATGTAAGGGCCTATATCGATGCAACACAGCCTAACACATGGACTTGCTAATATGTTGCTCTGGAAGTCAGTGTCTTGCTATCCTAAATTAAAAAGTCCGTAATGTTTGCAATCCGCGTTATCACTAGGGTCCCGATAATCAAGGCCGTATATCTAAATTAGTGCGGACACGCAGGCGATAATACAAGGAAATGTTCTTACTTTAACTATTATATTTACACCTATACAAATAAACTTTGCATTTGAAGATATTACATGTATGTTCATGTGTGTGATTATGTATACACATATATTATGGCTATGTACGTAAACATAAATGTTCACATGAAACTGTTTTACATAAATATGTGTTGATGTTTCTAACAAATGTGAGGAAATAAATTTTGGTATTTTTAAAACGAATGTAAATCGTCTTTGTGATGTCAGAAGTGCTTACAAGTATACAATCACAAGTGTACCAATAAACCGCTGTTTAAAGGACAAGTAATTAAGCATTGTTGGTGTTCGTTCTCACGTTAGTAAACCGGACAACTACTAAAAATGTATAATTCCTGGTAAATAAAGGACNGCATTGTTGGTGTTCGTTCTCACGTTAGTAAACCGGACAACTACTAAAAATGTATAATTCCTGGTAAATAAAGGACAATTATATCTTGGTATCACGTCGGCGGCGGTAAAAATTGTTTTCGGCAAATAAATATTTTCTTACTTATTAAAGTTGAGTGTCTTAGAAACCTATATAATTATTAATTATTATATTTCATTAATAAAGGCACACAGTTACTAGAGAGCAGGAATAATGATCAAATATTGACATTAAACGTTCATGTACTAAAAACTATACAGAAAATTATTACGCAATAAGAATTGTTTTTTTTTTTTTTAGGCTCTTACAGTATGACGGATTTGGCGCCTTTAAGAACCAAAATATGTACCAGGCATACATATTATGTGCGCGTTATTACTCACTTCTCTATCACCCATAGTATTTAAGTGAGATTGAGATGGAGTAGGGGTGAAACACAAGGGCAGGTGAAACGAGAGTACACGCCATCGAACGGCAACGTCCGCCACGTTTCGTACACGTGAAATTCGAATGTGAATTTCCGAGAATGGAACCCGCAGCACCTTGGTATGTGGTCTGCGTGCTTGCTTCACTACTTCCGCTACCCTTCTTACGTAAAAAATGCGCTTCGTCAGTTGCCATAGAATATAAACTCTCGGATATGTCACAGCACTTTTATACGCTATGAAATAGATAGAAGGAGAAATAACAGTGACATCAGGCTGATTATATTATATCATTAGTTTTCGAGGTACTAATGACATTACTTTCATTGATTTCATTCCTTAATCGAATAGCATGTTTAGGGTTAGCAAGAATTGTCCAAAATTGTTCAAGGGGAATTTTTATAGTTTTGCTATTTAACAATAATTATTTTCATATACACTGATTAAATATCCAATAAATTTTACTTCGTGTAAAAAATATTTATTTTGTATGTAGTAACGCAAAACCACAACCAAGTTTGTAAGAGAAGAAAATATTTTTACACAGAATTTTTTGGTAAAGAACAATTTGTATATATTCAGATATTTTTTTGATGAGGTAGGGAGTCATATCTAAAGTAAGAGAACGGTTTACGATAAAATATGGTAAGACAAACCCACGTGTGTTAAGGTAAATATTGTTTAAATTCACTTTAATTTTATAACCACTTTCTCGTCATTAGGGGTAAATATTATCACAAAAACTGGTAACGTGGAAGTTTTGAATTAACAAATTTATTAACCTGTAACCTTCCTTATACAATTTTATAATGTTCAAATATCATGTTTCCTAACAGTATGCCAATAAAATAAATATTTAACACTTGCATATTTTTAACAATTTTAATTACTCTTATATCAAGTTTAGCCGCGTTGCCAAATGTAAAATAAATTTAACTGCAGATTTTACATAACTACTGCTTAAAAAAAAAAAAAAACCAGTTTTGGGATCCAGTTACGCCTTTGTTTTGTATAAATCATAAATCAAATATATCCGCATACCAAATAGGTATTTTTGGTACTTTTAAAAATAAGTTCATCACTCCTATTGATATCCAATTTTCATTAATAAAAATATCTCATTGACGAAAACATTCTTCCCTTAACTAAGATATCCAGGAATAAAAGTAACCTCGAGGAGCAGTCAGATTGAGCAGCAGAAATGCAACACTTGTAGTCCGTACAGCTACTCTGCCCTCCAAATCAGAGACGTTTATTTCCTAAATATTGCTGTTGAAATACATCTTAACTCATACAAACTTCAACATAAAGAATAATGTGTGTAAGCTGAACGCTTAGCAAAATGAGTGTGTAGTGAACGCTCACACATACAGATCTGCTCATCTAGAATAATTAGTGTGAACTGACCACTTAGAATATATAGATTGTACAGAAAACTCACAGATTATGAGTCGTATGATAACCACTCTCTAAAATATGAAAATACACTTGTCACACAAATTGCATGCATCCAGCGTCTTGGAAAGGCTAGTTACATAAAATGATAGTGTTTCATTATTCACGTCTGCAGGGCGCTTCTAGTTCAATTTGCAGCCATTGGAAAGTACTGAGGTACTAAAATATACATTACACCCACCAGTACGTTGGTATTAGTGTCGTCCTGTGGTACTATGTCACCGTTCGAATACGCTGTCTGCCAGGGATAACGACTCAGTACAGGATGCAGACATCAGCTGTAAGGGTTGACATCCTTTGTCTACGGACGCCTTCAACAGGTTTGCGTTGGTAACAATCTGAGAATGCTTTGAGTGTTTCATGTCTCTGCTTTCTCTCCTAAAAGAAAACCAGAAAGTCCGCCATTAAACTGGGGAACCACCACAAAACCGCCATCGTGCTTGAAACAATTTGGACACTTCTATCAGCACCAACAGTCACAACAGTCAGAAATTAAAACAATTCAATTTTTACGAATATTTGTTATCGTTTACTAACGTTACCATGTGTTTATCTGTCAAGGAAAGTTTTATATTTCCACTGATAAATCCTTTCTCATAAATTACATCACATATAATCAGATACGCAAAGTGGTATCTTTGTGATCAAGTGTATCCGGACACCCCACGTAATGCTTGTTTAAAGCATAGAGGGCGACACAGTACTGCCATCTACCGCGTGTAACACATGGTGTGGTTTACGTACAGTCTGTACTCGGTTAGTAGAGCTCAGCTTACAGCCCTTCTTAGTGTCTACTTTTCTGTCACTTTCTATCATTTCGCCATTTCTATTGGTAGTATTCCACTAAAACTATGGAAATGTTGGGGTCCAAATCATAATACTCATTTTACAACACTTGTTTGCATGGGCTCTCAATAGCCAAGGATAAGGAATGTGTGACATCTGTCAACATCATACCTAACAATAGAGTAGTGAGGTAGGGTGGAATTGCAGATCTAGCATGCTCGATGATCGTAACCGTATAAGCGACGAATGACCATACTCCGCTCCGCTGTTGATAATGCGTAAGACCAAGGACAATGGAAACTCATGTAAGATAATATTTGACATCCATATACAAAACTCAAATTATTGTGTTACAAATTTAGCCAGTATTTTTATAATTTTATTTTTATAGAAGGATCGATAATAATCATAGGTTCGTTTTGAACATCGTATCACTGAAGTAATGCCAATAAGAATTATAATTCTACCGTTTAAGCATTGTATATTAAATCAGAAGTGCTAAATAGTATTGTGTATTACTGCCATCTTAAATACTTTTTTAAGTTAATACATATATATGTATATATAATCAAATATAAGTGCGTTTATCGACGTGTTTTTGTACGCATATACAAATAATGTACTACTAACTTCTTACCTACACTTTTACGTTTTTCTATAATTTGGCAACCCGTTTTATCGAATCTCTAATATCTAAAGTATCTGTTTATTATTACTATATAAAAATGACGAATTTATCGGGGTAAAACCAAATTGAGAAATATATTTCATCCATACATTCCCGGGATATGTGTGGATAATCTGATTACAAATTTTATGGTTTTTTATGTTTACATGGAAACAATCCGTTTACTTGAAATTATAAGTTAATTTTGAATAGACCCTCAATACGCTGAATTAAAACATGCAGTTATTTTCTTATACGCCTGCGACGAATTAAAGCCGTAAGTTTTTGAAATATGCCAACTGACATTTCTCGTAGGCAAACCCAACCAAGACGTTTGCAAAATAGAATAATCTACAGATTCTGAAACTGTACAGAAAATTTTCTAAATATATTTTCAGGAAACCAATTACATTTATTAATCATTTATATTTCACTGTAAATAGAAGTTTCTATTTAACTTGTTAATAGGAAACGTAATTTTTGGGCAAAGAAGTCCCGACGAAGAAGCACACATTGGTAGGATGGCGTCGGATGGACATTCACGCCACCAAGGGTTCTAGAACTGACAATAGATAGAGACAAAGATAACAGAGTGATGCTGGCAGATGTCATAGCAATTCCACGGTCAACTGCTGGTAGATTAAACACAACACTTGAAGTTTGAGATGCGAAGTCATTTTTTGATGATTTACCATACTCCCTTCCCCCGGCCGGTAGTGAAAAACTAAATTATAGTCTTCGGCTACAAGAGTACAGGTTAAGCACGCTATCTACAGACATTTTAATTAACACTGATAGAGGCGTGTGTAAATCACAAATATATTGCCACAACTCCGTCACGCATACGGCTTTTCATCCATTCTCAAATTCAACGTCTGATCAAAATCACCACAGTCACTGCTGCCAAGCGTGATTGCTTTGGACACTCCGTGATGGAACTAGAACCACGATCGCACGTTTCCTCTCCCTCAGAATACTCTCAGGAATCATTGTTTATCCTTGCATCACGGTATACCGATATAAAAAAGTATACATTGATATTGCTATACTTTCGGCAGCACACAGAGAAATTCTCCGTCAGGTCTCGGACAAGATATCAGAGGAGACAACAACCTTTCAAATAAAATGTGTTATTTCGTAGTGGTTAGACTAAGACATTTCGGGTTACTTTATGGAAAATTATATATGGGATTCAGGTGAGAGTAATTAAACACAGCTGTTTTCGAATCGAATCGTTTTACATGCCAACTGAGCGAATTAAAAAAAGAGATTATTTGCTTTATTACAGTGAATCTTCTATCCTTTTATTTATTAGCAAATCATTATCTTGTAAAAAAAGTATAATATAAAAACAGAATACAAACAATTGACCAAACTAAATAAATTGATGTTATCCGTTATTCCACCGCATTCAGCATCATGAAGACGATGGAGTAGAGGAAAAAATGGTATACGTACAAGCAAAAAAATGCCATGATCAGTCTCGTAACCGCCGGTTTAATGACGGCCATGGCGAACCTGGCACAGGTTTTATGGAGTCTCTTACCATGCAATAGGACTTCAGTACCCACAAAAATAAGTTAGCTTGCTTCATTAACCCGTTTGGATACCATAATTTCGAAATATGACATCTGCCTGGTTATTATTTACAATCGTAAGACACGTCATTCATTTTAATTATGTGAATTTATTAAACGCTTCCGGTAACAACGACTTCGAGCACAAAAATCAAGGACTTTAATAACATCATATTATAAGCAGAGATAACCAAATTTCCCTGTTGCTGTATCTTCAATCGTAAGAACATAGTTGCGCGCAAACACTAACAATTGTATGTAAATGTTTGATCTTGTAAATGTTTTCCGACCGTGACACCAGAAAGACCATTTTCTATCTCCATGGGATTTGTATGGACGTGAGTCAAAGTGTGCTCGATGTGATTTTTGTAGAATTTTGGCGGTGATGAAACTATCATTCAATTCTTGTACCGGCAATATTAACAAAAATGATAACTCAGAGATGACTGCGAAACATCAGTGGTGAATGTAGTTATGCTTTGCAGTGGATGGCTATATCATATCTATAGCATAATTTATAAAATTGCCAATTCTTGTTATGTACACAAAATATAAATTTTCGGTATGGAATTACAATATTTATACTTGTGTTAAAGTGATTTGGTTGTAAATTAAGTATCTGTATTTTAGTTTTAATATTTCAAAAATTTCGTTCTGTAGCTTACAGAAAACTGAAAAGTTTCATACGTAATAACATATATTTTATAGCCGATACTATTGTTTAATAAGTGATTTGAAGTAAGTAGTGTGTAAATGGGGCTACGGGGGCAATGCATTTAAAATTGAAGAGTGCGTCTGTGGCTGGGAGTCTTTGGAATTTTTCTCGGCACTTCTTTACAATCTGAATACCCTTTCCATCTACTTGGTTAATATTATACCCAGAAGAAATACGAGTAGGAAAATGAAGAGAAGGAGGAAAAGGAGGAGGAATAGGTGTTTAAAGTCTAAAGTAATACTCGCGAAGCTCGCATTCTTATGCACACCTCCCGGCTCAGGTTTGCCGGAATACCCGAAGGACTTTAGCGGTTACGCCAACTTACATTTCAAAAATATACGCATTTATCTGGGGAGCCAACGCACATCTTACTTTTAAACGCATAAGGTTACGCTAAATCTAATATCTGTACTTTTTAACCAATTTAGGAATTATTTTTTCATCCGGCAAAGCACCTACGCATAAAACATATAAGATATAGACTGATTGCTACCTTCGATTATCAAATATTTTAAATCGATGTTTTTTTTATAAATTAAGTCACTTGTTTCCACGTTTTATATAAAATAAAATTAAGTCAATTAAATATTACATTTTATATTAAATGTAATTGAACTTGTTTTATTTATTTTTTATTTCTACTGGAATTGTGCTCTTACTTTTGCTAAACCATGCAGAAATATTGCTCCCTCCGTCTCTTTACCAACTCTCTTTTTTTCATCTTATACATTCATGTATGTTTACCATTATATCTATATATTTTACTTTCATAATTTTAATTCGTTGAATTAAAATATAGCCTTTTATAATTGATAACGATAACTCGTGCTGTTGTTATTAGGTAATAATGGTCTGAATAATCCAAATCAGAGTTCATTCCGTTTTCCTGTCATGAGTAGTGATGTTTGAATTGTATGATTTTCGAGTCCGCCTGTGGAGATATNCTGGAGATATACACTGGAGAGCCACAAAAACTGGTATAGGGGTGCGTATGCAAATAACAGAGGCATGGAACCAATCAGAGTAATGCGATACCGTCGGCAGAGCCTATATAAGACAACAATCATCTGGTAAAGTTGCTAGATTAGTTGCTGCTGGTAGAATGGCAGGTAATCAAGATTTAAGTGAGTTTGAACATGGTGTTGTAGTCGGCGCACGATAGATGGGACATATCATCTCCGAGGTAGCGATCACATTTGATTTTTGCGAACGACCATTTAACGGGTGTACCGCAAATATCGCAAATCCGGTAAAATATAAAATTTTCGAAATCGCTGCGGCCGGAAAAAGATCGTGAACGATTGGGACAAACGACGACTGACGAGAATCATTAAACGTGACAAACGTTCAACCCTTTCTCAAATTGGCGCAGATTTCAATGCCTCCTGCTTACCTTTGGATATAAGCCGAGTCCATGTCACGTCATTTTGCGGCACTTCGGCTTGCTCGCGGGGACCCTGCGCGATAATAGGCAAGTGTACTAGTTTTTTGGGCTCTTCAGTGTAGATACTCAACTTTAAAAAACCCTGAAAGAACAGGGCAAACATATTTTAAAAAATGCATTGCAGTCGGAGTTGAAAGTTTTTTTTTTTCAAGTTTAAATCGGTACTTATATGTAAGGTTTTACGTAGATGGTTTTACGATAAAAAAAACTGTGGAATAAGTATTTTTATCAGAGCGCACAGGCCGAAGGCTGAAGAAGCATAGGAGTCACCTACATGACGTCACAAAGGTGGCCGCGCAGGGGGCCCTCGACGGTCCTGGGCGATCATGATGTGACGTCATGTCGGACACCTTTGTTACCTTCGCCACCGAACACACATTCTCATACTTATTGTTTCACTTTAAAGAACCACCTATGTGATCTCTAATTAAAAATTGCATGAATAAATTGAATTAAAATAAAGTTGCCATGGAATACACAGTGTACGCCATAATAAATGTCTGCAATTTGAGACAAATTAAATTTGCTTGCACATTAATTACTGACTGTTTATGTACTCTCTTTAATCAGGCATAAATATTTACGTAATATCAGTTTTTTATGTATAGTGTAGGGCCCTGAGTTCGGGGCCTAACACAAAAAATATTAAATTTTCTATTTGACTTATCTTTTATTTTTACCCAGTGATAGGATAATGTTTTATGAAAGTATAAAAAAGTTGAAATGTTAGTTTTAAATTAATTATATGTAGTTAAATGAGGTTTGAAATGGTTTTAATAGCGCGAGTTTTGTAAGATTTTTCTAATCTTATTGTTTGCTTTCTACACTGACGAACTTAAAATATGAATGAAGAAGAATTGGTTTAAGGGTACAGAAATTTTGATTTTTTTTTACACTTACATATAAATAAACAAATATAAATATTCCGGTGATACGTTGAATATTTGCATTTGATATATACTATTTATTTTCTCTTTGCTAGGTAACCCGTATTAATATGAGAATCATTAAACTTATCAACCAAGGAGTTTTGACTGTCTTCGTGTACAGAAATGCGATCTTCAGGGAGAAGCAAATGGTGGCGTTTATTCATGAGTGAAGATTTATAATTAAATTCGGGAAGATGTTTGTGTGTTTGAATTACTAGCATTGTTGGTTAGTCTAGGCACATTAAAGAGTTATTAAGATTATTTCATTATAAAAAAATTATTATTAATAAACCGTATATTTTTCTTTAAATAATTATTTTGCTATAAAAGTTTAATATTTATCGATTTTATAAATAATAAAAGGAGAGTTCTCTTGTTTTTAAAATATTTTATATTACCTAATATTTTTCTTAAGTTTTGCAAAAATTTTAGAATAGTATTATAAATATAGGAATCAGTTTCGTGAATTTAATTGTTTTTTAAATTCCGTAAACTATGTTTGGAAAAATGACACGTTCCGTCTGAAACTCTGAAGATTAACGTGCATGTTGTCATTTAGTTAGGGGTGTTTACATACTGTTATGTTAGAAAATAGATTTTGTAGAAATGATATAATCTAAGGTATTTGCCTTTGTGAGACACATTACTGAATGTAATACAACAGCTCACTACACAGCGGTTCTCAGAGGGAAAGGAAGTCAAAAGTACTCAAATGTGTCACGCAAGTATATGGAAAAACTTTTCAAATTCAAAATTTTTACATTTTTAAACATGCAATGGCACAAACAATTAGCATACCCGTATATTAACACGTCATTCTCGGGTAATTCAATTCCTCTAATTGGAAACAATTTTTATATGGCGCAACAATATCAAGGTACCTTACTTATACAAAACAATGATTACCAGAGAATTTTCTTTATTTGTTGCTAACAATCATTTGTAAATAGAATGTGATTAACAATATACTCGTGTCTTAATAACGATTATACATTAATTAATGAAAAAACTCGCTGGTCTACTTATTCAACATTCGATTTCTCAAAGCAGTTGCTTCACAACAAGCAGTTGTAAGAATCACTATCGAGGAAATCCAAATTATTAATTACTCCTTCATCTTGGAAATATATGACATAAATATTAATGAATATATTATCTCTGTTTCCACCACGTATTTGCAAACAGAATTCCGCTCTCCAACTCCAGTTTCTCTGAAGAACTTCTTGCAGTCACTTCTAGCTCCTGTTCAGAGAGAGTTCTCTGTCCTCACTGTGTATCGCCCAGTCTCTTCTCAGTTTCTTGCATGGCGAGCTCTGTGCTATCTAGTATAACCTACATTACATACAGAAACATATGGTATTGGACATCAAGATGGCGTATAGTATGATATTCAGTTTGCATGAACATGTGCAACAATATTACCCTTAATAAGAAAACTTTATCATTTATATACAGTATGACTACATAAAGCTAAATTATTTAAAAAATTTGATTGAATTTTTTGATATACTACTTCACGTTCTTACTGTTCAACGTAGCCGTACTGGCAAAACAGTTCACTGCGAGTTTATAATTAACTAAAACCGATAAATGCAATACCTTTTTTTCTAATATCGGTTCAATGATTTTACACGATCATGATTAAACATCGACAGCAAAATGTTTTATTACACAAAGATTAGAACGTGAAGACTTTAGTATTCCATGTAATACAACAGACATCTACAAATGCATTACTCTTGCTAGGAAGGAGGGTACTACTAAAACACTTCAAATACAAA
>NQII01013541.1:0-30362 GCA_002778355.1 Clitarchus hookeri
TACGAAGCTGAATTCTTGTGCATAAGCTATCTTTAAAAAATCTGCTGTGTAATGTTTTGTTTGCCAAATACTATCTCTAGTAAATTATTATAATTTAAAAAAAAAATGCTTTTACACCGTTTTCTTCCAAAGATGTAATAATACGCAGGATAATCGAGGTTTATTATTTCACATGCAATGGAAATCAGTGAACTTTAAATGCAAACCCAAATTAGAGCATAAATAGTGCTAAGAGCAATAGAAAACTCTTTTTTTGTAACCTTGACAATTACTTTTCAAGCTTTTCTCAATACACCTAATAGCAGTGAGCAATAAATAATAACTACGCTGGAAGTTATGCAATTCTATGGATTTGTATACTGTATTTTATTTGAATTAAACAAGAAGTTATTAACTCTACACTAATACACTACAAGTTAATCTAATGGTTTAACATTTTATATAATCTACTTTTCATTCAATTTTTTTTTCAAAGCGTAGTAGCTGCATAACTTACAAATAAATATAAAACTACAAATACTGAAAAAGAGCTCAACTAATTATAGACATTTGTTTCATTCCAGAACATAAGTTACAGTTTGGGTTTGAGATTTCTGAACATACTTCACAACACTTCTTTATTAGTCGCACGCATGTNCAGAACATAAGTTACAGTTTGGGTTTGAGATTTCTGAACATACTTCACAACACTTCTTTATTAGTCGCACGCATGCTCAATTACAGCTATATGAACAGATGCGAAAGATTAAAAATCTAGAAAACATTTGTCAACTATATTTCATATACGGATGAATTAATTTAAAGTATGCATGTAAAGTATGAATGTTTGTAAAATGGCAACAATTATGGCAAACTATTACTTACCTAATTTTCTATAGTGTGAATTGTGAATTTCATTGAGTGAGGCAAGTGAGATTTGAAATCGAAAGTAACTTGAAAACTGCTGTAGCAAAATATGGTTCCTCTGTCTTACTTGTGATTCTTGGGTTTAATATTAACGTATGCTACAATGTATTGTGATTCCTGGCTTTAATATTAATGTATGCTACAATGTAAACATTTAACTAATAATTAGNGTATGCTACAATGTATTGTGATTCCTGGCTTTAATATTAATGTATGCTACAATGTAAACATTTAACTAATAATTAGCAACATTATTTTAACTGTATGCAGATACAAGATTAGAAAAGGGTAATGGAAGATAACAGAAAGCAGGAAGTTCGTAGCTGCTGCTCTCCTATATGACAAATATTTTTTGAAGTTCTGTACACCATAACAAGAAAATCACGAGTGGTAATGCTTTACGAGGGGTATAAACTTTAGGGTTTCCTCTTCATTTCACACACATACCACCCATTTATATCTAAAAACAAAACAGTTTCTTGCTTGCAACTTTTTTCTGTGCACGTCCAGAAAAATAATCAACACTGTTTTTTTACAATTTTTTACATTTAAAATATTTTTAGTAAAGAAAATATTATGATTGCATCATGGTTAGAAAATATTAGAGATTTCCCAGTAAAATTTTGAAAATATTTGAGTGGATAAATTTTGAGTGACGGCACGTTTAGTTTGAATGTTTTTCCGCTGCGCGAAGCCAGCACTNAAAATATTTGAGTGGATAAATTTTGAGTGACGGCACGTTTAGTTTGAATGTTTTTCCGCTGCGCGAAGCCAGCACACAGCGCTGTTCCTGCCTATATGCAGAAGCTGAGGAAGCACAGAGAAGGTGCAGATAAGGGTGAGATTCCCACTTTGTGGCTACGCCCAGCACAAAGAACTGGCTGGAGGAGCGGCAGCCGTGCTCAGCCGCAGTAGAGCACCGAGGCAACGCGCGCAAGACAAAAAACCTGCAAATAATAAACTCTAGCAACAAAATTGAACTCTAAACA
The DNA here is from genome assembly GCA_002778355.1 of Clitarchus hookeri. Taxonomy (NCBI): domain Eukaryota; kingdom Metazoa; phylum Arthropoda; class Insecta; order Phasmatodea; family Phasmatidae; genus Clitarchus; species Clitarchus hookeri. Next base: position 1,896 of record NQII01013541.1, read on the forward strand.
AGTAATATTGCAATGTTAANCGCAAGACAAAAAACCTGCAAATAATAAACTCTAGCAACAAAATTGAACTCTAAACAAGTAATATTGCAATGTTAAAAGAAAATGGAATTAATTTTGAGTCAATAATATTTTATATTTAAAACTTTGACCGACCAAAATATTCATCAAAATGAATGAGAATTTGGCCAGTGCTAGAACACAAGAGCACTGCCTCGTGCACCATCCACTTATATGCAACATGAAAAACAAACTAATCTTGGTGAAAATACAGTAAAATTGCAACCCAGGTGGTTTGGAGTGACAGAAACATCACTAGCATTGCAAGAGAATTACTGTAGTTATGAAAAGGTTCTCTGTTCTACAGTCACAGCTATCGCCCAACCCCTCATCCAAACTCAGATTTATGAACTCTCCAATATCCAATAGCAATTACTTGGCTTTGGAGACACAACAAAACNCCCCTCATCCAAACTCAGATTTATGAACTCTCCAATATCCAATAGCAATTACTTGGCTTTGGAGACACAACAAAACACAAAATGATATTAAAAACTAACTAATGCAACATGAATTAATTACTCACAATTTATTTTTGTACAAATTTATAGAATTGTTAACGTGAACGACAACGGTTGAGTTGAAAACTAACAACACACTAAACAAAGTTCTTGGGTTGACCATGTCATTTCCCTCGTGGAAGAGAGCACACGGCAGATGCTGTGCCTGCATCATGGATAGTGCNGTGGAAGAGAGCACACGGCAGATGCTGTGCCTGCATCATGGATAGTGCGTCCGTACCGTCATTTGTGTTTGCAGTCATTATGGCACATTTACTTAAATTGTGCTGTACACCGGTTATTAAGACTGCAATTATGTGTACTACTAAAACATTTTCACAAGTAGTAATTAAAAACTGGCTTTATGCTTGCTAAAAATTAAAACATTAATGCTTTATTTGACAAAATTTATTGTATACTAGCGAACCNAAAACTGGCTTTATGCTTGCTAAAAATTAAAACATTAATGCTTTATTTGACAAAATTTATTGTATACTAGCGAACCGGCCCGGCTTCGCCCGGTTACAATTGAGTTTTACAGTGATGCACTAATAAATAAATTGGGGAAAAGACAATTCATTTAGGTGAAAACATAATTATAAAATTATACTATGTTGGCCTAGGTTTTTAACTGATTACGGCAACCCAAAAGAAAGGAAATATTTTTTACCAGATAGCCAAGAGGTAGGGTATTGTTTTTGGAGTGTACCTGTGCAACTATTGTGTAGTTACCACACTTCCGCTTTTCAGCATCGATGTACAAAAATCAAAAAGTGAGTTTCATCAAGTTGTAGCTTTATAAATAAGTGTATCAAAGTACTACTTTTTGCGCTTGGCTGAGGGATCTTAATCTATCACCAAAGTTAAGTAACGTTCCCAGCGGCACACATTTGGATGGGTAACCGTTTAGTGGCGTAACATGTGAGCGCTTCCAGGCTTCGGAGGGCACGTTAAATATTCGGTCCGGATTGTTATCGATTGATAGCAGTCGTTAAGCCATTTCAGAGGTCCTTGGGCGGCCTGATAAACTCCGACACCAGAGGAAAAATATATTTTGGTCATGTTCCCAGCCGTTGCAGAATTACATTCTGTTGTTATTCCACAGGAACACTCGGCAACGCAAACACACAATCAGCAACGCAAACTCACACTCGGCAATGCTAACTTGCACCTTACTCACTTCACTCACTCGTGCATCTCTCATCACAAGCTTCAGATGACCCTAAATGGGAGGAAAAATTATTGCAACCTACCCACAAGCACGTACAAGGTAAGATGGTAGAGGGAAGGGGAGGGCAAAGGGGTGGAGATGGAGGAGGAGGAGGGGGTACAAACTACAGAAGAAAGATCTACTCGTACGTGATTAAACATACAAAGTTAAAATACATGTAAACATATTAATCACAAATAGTCTATACTGCATTAAACCCATTTCCTATTTTTAGCTTGGTTGTAATTTCTAACATGCAGACTGTTCCGCAAATTTACAGAAAATGGCAATGTTTCATTTTTATATTTTAAATAACATGATGGAATGGGGGTGCAATTGCACCCCCTGTGCCCCCTTGCAAACAACTATGAACCTACCCATTCCTGTTAATAAAGCACAAATTTTAATAGACCAACGTACAAGCTTCTTTTACTAATCAGGAGAGCTTTTCAGCTAAGCAGGTTGGTATGCTTCTTGGTCTTCTTGGGGTGAAGAGTATATCTTAGAATTCTTCAAGGCAGATGAATTTACGAATCGCCATAAAGTCTGTTGCCACAAATAAATTTTGGATGACTGATACAAAAAATTAAGGAACATCCAAGTTGTAAGATATTACTCCAAAAAAGGTTTTTCCAAGAATAAATTACATTCCAGGAAAACCTTGGTTTCCAAACCTGAGGTCGCAAACATTTTTCAATGACTGCGCACATTAATCCTCACAAATAAACTTCCAATAGTTTTGTCATCCTTGTCACCACCCAGCATTAAACTGTTGAGAGCTTGCTGCAAACTCCAACCAATTCACTCCTCTGGCCAATGTTTTGTGTTCAAGGTATGCAACATAAAATTTGTTTGGGGTATCCATTATGCATACTTTGTGTGTCAGCTTCTTTTGTCTGGAATAATACATCTATTGATTTAAGATTTGCAAAGTATTTCTTACTTGTTTGTTTCATAGGCAGATTTCACCTGTTACTCTTACCAAAACTTCCAATTTTGTTGCCTGGAATCTATGGTTCCATCAAATTTTATCTTTGTTTACTTTCTGATTTTAAAGTTCTGAGCACTGACAATTTTTCAATTTTATTTCCAGGATTTTGTTTTCCATTTTTAATGTGTGCTATGGACCTTAAAATTTTTATTTTGTTTGTAAAATTATGTTATATTATCAGTACATTATATTTTAAAAGGTAGGATCCTTTAAACACCAAGCCAAGCCATTGTTAAAAAGGGAAGTATAGTTTATGCAGTTCATGAAGGGAAGTTGGGGGACAATTATTAAGCAAAACTAATTAATTCAGGAGGATCTTTAGCCGCCGTGTCCACCACAATTCTTGTTCACGCCCACCTTCTCCGATATCCTTGATTCCTATTGGCTCTCCCATGTAGCCTGGGCGTAAAATGTTGAAATTGCCGCAACCGCACTTTGTCAGCCAAACCCAGATATTCTATGTACTTCTGCAGATTCCTGCATTTTCAGTCGTTACGTTACAGTCCCCGTTGTTTGTGAACATTGTTTTAATAACACCAGTTGGCTGCATTCCTGCCTTACCCAGCCTTGCTTCTTGTGTTGTAATCGTAACATCACCCCCAACGTTATGAAGACGAGATGTCCTCATCTCGCCCAAGGTCCTGGTAAAGAATCGTAGTGAGAACGGGTAAGATTTTCTGAAACTGAAGCAGGCAATGAGAAAGAAGCGTCCTGTATAGACAGCAAAACCCGGATTAGACGGTGAAAGTGTGAATTATCGCATTGTCTCTCTTCTGTAGGTTGTGGGACTGTAAAAGTGGACGATTAGTGAAGGCGGAGCATAGTTCGACATGTACTGACAAGTGGCCGAGACACTGGGTCGGCGATGTATGGGTTGCGGCCTGAAGGGCGTGAACTCGATGTAGTCGAAGTAATGTATAAATGTAGTCGGTAGCAAGTGTGCTGGTGGGGGTAAGTAATGGTGTGGGAGCTAACCCAGTGGATGGGAATAGTCAATGGTGGTGATGGAGGAAGGGGCTAAAAGTCGGGGATAACACAGAAATGGATACATGGATAACATAGAAATGTGGTATACATTGCTACAAGAACCTGAACTTGTACAATTATACAGTAGTTTTCATTCTTAAAATCCACCACGACTGTCTCTGCATGGAACAAAACACTTGTACATAATTTGTTTTTTAAACATAAAATATTTCTTAAAACATACAGAATCTACAATTAAATAAACCATATATTACACCATGGGAGGCCTCCATCATGACTATGTAAAGTATAATGTACAATGAAGAAATTAGCAACCAAATATTCAACTTCACAATAATTTGAAGTCTCATTATAAACAACAATTTATATTATGCACAAATAGAAATATCAATATACACAGTCGAATCACATTATTATGACCACCTGCTAATGTCGCTGCACGGACATCAGCTAGACAAGCTGGCAGTGAGTCATGTGCTGATAGGTCTCCCCGGGTATCTGCAGCCATGCTGTCTGCAGTGCATCCCACAACTGTTCAAGGGTGCGTGGCGGAGGAGACGGAAGGCGAACACGATGATTGAGGTGGTCCCATAGATGAACAATGTGTGGCAAGGCACATTATCGTGCTGGAAGATCCCATCCTCCCGAGGAAAGACAATCATCATATACGGGTGGACGTGATCGCCGTGGATGGATTCATAACCAAATTGATTAAGAGTGCTTTCCACATGGATGATGGGACCTAGAGAATATGTACCACGAGCATTCCTCAGACCATAACACTACCCCCATCACCTTGTGTTCGTGCAGCAATGGATGCCGGGAGTCGGTTCTCCGGCGTTTCTCGCCGGACACGCTTACTTTTATCCGTTCCATACAGCTGAAAACATGACTCATCAGAGAAGGCTACCCATCGCCAATCAGTAGCGGTTCAGTTGCCATAGTATTGAGCAAATCCCAGTTGTTTTCATCGATGCACCTGTGCTAGCATGGGTGCAGTCACTCTCAGTCTACTCCGGAGCCCCATTCGTGGAAGGGTTTGCTGAACTGTTGTGGTAGACACGTGTCTGGATGGCACCTGGTTTACTTGGACAGTGAGCTGTTCCACTGTAGCCTGTCGGTTGGCCTTCAGAGAGAAAATTTATATCTGCGGGGAAAGTGTTGTCTGTAATGTTGGTACGGACATTCCATTGAGTGTCAAGTAGGTGCGTAATGTTGGTAATGGTAATGTCTTTGAAGGTGCTCAAATTTTCTGTTGGAAATTGAATATCCTTCAACCAATGAATTGGAATACCTGTATGCACTGTTGTATTGTGAGGTGCGCATGTCGGAAATATTAATCCCGCATATTAAATCAAGTATTGCGTCCATGGTGTACTTTGCAACCGCATGGAAGTGAAATTTACAATGTTCCAATGTTGTCATTTCGCACGGTTTGAGAGTTGTTATTTTTGGTACAACTAATATACAACTCCGTGGGTGCATTGGCAATTAAGTATACGTGTGGTTGCATTTGTATAATAGTAATTTTATTGTTATTTATGCAATGGAATGAGCAATCTTCTGTAGTAGGTACTACAATACCTATTTCAATGGCTGCCTTGATCATGTTAGAAAATAAAATAATTATAGCTATCGCAAACAGTTGCTCATGCCACGACACAGCTTATCCCCAAGGTATGGTCACTCCCTCCTCAGTAGTTGGTGGCAAATGCACCCCTGCACTCAATACTCCTTTCACTTGGAGCCTTCAAGAGGAAAGGAGGATCCCACGAGTCAACAAATGTACCTAGTTCGTAATGGTATGTGCTGCTTACTACCTCACATCTGCTGGCACATACTGATTCAGACGCTCCGTGGGTGAACACCAACAACGTCTTGTAGCTGGCTGTGGAAAATAGCCAACCATGTTAATTTTCATTCCAGAAGCACTGCTGCAATATAATGCCAAAATAATCCCACCACCATAATAATGCCAAGTAGTCATGCATACGAGTTTAAGCAACATCTGGTAGGGCCAGCAGAATGGTACAAGGGTGCATCTGGATGAAGGCCAAACCAACATGCATGGAATGCAGTTCCTTGATTGAAGAATTTTGCACATCACTAGGCCATGTACCTCTGTCTCTCTTCTTTCCCTGTGATGCCATGCACAGCTGAGAGGCAGATCATGCTTCTTGACTAGGCAGGTGTTTGCATTGTGTGGCGCAGTTATTGACTGGGAGAAATTACCACCCCCTATGGTATAGTCACATAATACTTCACCTCATGAAATAATAATCTTGGTCATCAGCATAAAACAGTCTTCTTATAGGTCTTGAGCCTGTTGTTACATTCAACATCAATGCCTTGGTCTTTCAAGTGTCTTTTTTTCCATTAGGGTTCTCACTACTTCTACTGTTCTATCTTCTTGTATCCTACCAATGTGTCAATTATATCCTCTCCTATACAACAGTATCCACTTCAGAAATGGAGTCAATCTGACAAGTTTCTCTTATATTCTCATTTCTTTATCCATTCAGATCTGTATTAGTTATCACATTTGGGTATGCATACAACAACACTATTATAAAATTGTTCTAACTTACATTTTTTTTTCTTCAATATGATTATTTGTTTTCTTTTAATTTCCATCTTTTAATAGACATATACATATTTCTGCTTTTGTATATTTATTTAAATACAATATTATACAGTTCAGAATTCCTGCACCAATCTTACTAGTAGTATTTAATTATATTCCACAATGAGTTTGCATATTTCTTTTCAAATATGTAACAGAAATTTTTCTATGGTATTTGCATTATATTCTAGAATTTGTTTATATTTATTTGTCAAATGTTATGATATTCTGCATATATACTTTAGGTAAGTTGAGCCATTTACTCTCAACCTTTTCCTTAGGAATTAATTTTAATAAATATGTTATGAATACATTATCTTCTGATCCAGTGTCTTGATTGTTCTTAGAGGAGAATGGTTGCTACAATATTATACAGTCTTGTATTTAGAATTCCTGCACCCATCTTACAAGCAATATTCAAAAGGTTGATTGATACCTCTGTAATTTTTACATTTAGTTCTGGCTCCTTTCTGAAATATTTGCACAACTAATGAGTTTGTAATTCCGTTGTAAAGATTAAAATTCTCTTATCATACCAGTAATCTATGTTTGATTATTTTCATGTCTGAAAACAACTAAATAAAGTATTTGGTTTTTTGTGGGACTCTAACTTCATTTTCAATGCTCAATTCAAGCTGCTCAAATACAATATAAAACAGATTGGTAAATTGACTGCACCTAGAATATGATCCTCTAGGTTTGGTAACTCCTTGTTTGCTAAAGGAGGGTTTCAGCAGATCTGGTAATTTAGAGTGAGTGAAGAGATTTTGGTGGCTCTTAACAGAGAGTTTGATTGGGATGATCATCCTCATAACTGGTGAGTATTGGAATCAAGTCAATGAGGAAATGGGCATTCCTTCAAAGGTGACATTTTCATGCTGTGTAATTCCTCTGGGAGAAAGGCACGAAGGCATGAAAGATCAGTCTCTCGCAGTAGTGTACACAGAAAACTGGAAGGGAATACAATAAGATGCAGTATGTTGTAATTTGCATCAACATACAGTATTTGGCAAAGCTTACTTTAGAAACTAAGCTTGTATGTTTATACTGACACACTATGAATTATAATTTTCTTCCAGTGCACGGATCAAAACTCAGTTTAAAAATAAGATTCCTTCGGACATCATAAACTGGGCTGCTGAGCTTGTATTATCACTATTTTTCCACCTTCAAATATTATTGCCATTTGAGGAAAAACTAAAACACATAATGAGCTTTAACGCAACTACAGTGATATTCAAACATCAAAATAAATTCCATACTACTTGGAGGGGACATACCACCACTTTTCCTTAACTGTAACACTGACAATTTCTGATTTATGGAGAGTCTTACAGTAGCCCTACAAAATATTATGTATGACCAGAACGAATATCTGTCGCATTTGCCACATTGGCAATGACTGTTTTTAAAAGGTTTTTCACAAACTCTTTTAGGATATTAACATTTTGGCCAAACACTGCTGTGACCTTAGTTTGGATTAAGTCGGAAGGAAACATCTATAAATTTTGGGAAAGGACATGTCACCACTGTAAGCAGTATTTGCAGACCAAAACTGGTACATATTTGTGGTGCCTCAGTTAACAATACTTTTATCAAGCAACGAGTAGGTGGCTGTCCAAATGCTCTTGTGGTGAGCTTGTGTAATAAATATTTTGCTGAGTTTCCAGAATTACCAACACCCATTTCATAAATTGAACAGTGGATATTCNTTAAAAGGTTTTTCACAAACTCTTTTAGGATATTAACATTTTGGCCAAACACTGCTGTGACCTTAGTTTGGATTAGGTCGGAAGGAAACATCTATAAATTTTGGGAAAGGACAAGTCACCACTGTAAGCAGTATTTGCAGACCAAAACTGGTATATTATGTATTTGAACACTGCTTTGGTTTTCACAAGAGTACATATTTGTGGTACCTAACGATACTTTTATCAAGCAACGAGTACGTGGCTGTCCAAATGCTTTTGTGGCGAGCTTGTGTAATAAATATTTTGCTGAGTTTCCAGAATTACCAACACCCATTTCATAAATTGAACAGTGGATATTCCACACTGAAAATAATGACAAATTACTTTAGTCCATATCATCTATACTATCATCACATCACTGAAATACTAAGCCAAACTAATAATTTCACGTCAATCAAAAAGTGTTACCATATTAATGAGCATTAGTTCGGTTCTCAACTATGCAATATATTGTTGGTAAATCTAAATGCCTCGACAGTAATATGGATTTTGCTTTCGCATATAACCATTTTGTTCAAATGAAGGCAAAATTGCTTTCACAGCATGTTAATGCTACAAACTATCAGTAACAAAATACAGTACGAGAAAAGTTAACACATTAGTCACAGCTGCCCTGTTTTTTCACCGTGATACTGGCAGTTTTAATATCAGCATTATTCAAAATTTTCACTAGACGAAAAACTTACGTAAATAAACATAACTGAACCTTAATTCTTAGTACCAACCACATAATATTTTCAATTCACGAAAATGTCAAATACTGAAGTCTTAAAAGTTACATATAAACCCAAACAATGTTCCGATCATGCAATCAAATATGCATGCATTAGTATTTATACCTCCAAGATTGCAACAAAAACAATGCCTTCATTATTCTCCTGGCACAAATGAACAACAAAATTCTAACATTCCAAAAAATTTGTTTCAAACTTTTATAACTTTTTACCATAACAAATACCCAAGTATTTTGCTTCTTACCAAAGGATAAGAATATCATTTAGTCCACTAATGCATTGAAAATTAAACAAAAACCGACAGCAATTTACAAAAATAAAGTGCTGTGCGACTTGCAGGATAAGAAATTGTAATGCTAAATATTTTCACACCTCTATTACTCTATTACTGCACATTTTCATACACAATGTGAACGAAACATTGTGTAAAATGTGTCCAAGAACCAATCTCCTGTAGCATGAAAATCAATAGAGATTGTTACTGTTTATGGTAAAAGCTCAAATAACTCAACATATATTTCAGGGAATTTTTTTTACAAATTTTGCTACTTATTATTAAAATGAATAAACAAAATTATTCAACTAGCACTGACGTAGCAGAAAGTGGTATGCTGGACTAGTAATTTTCAGTATTATCAGTCTTGTTCATCAGTAAATAAACACTACTACTTACCTAATATTGCTTGTTGGCTAATACGAAACATTAAATGATGTGAAAATGTGTCGATTCAATTTGACGTAGTTAACACATTCGAGAATTTATACTGCATGAGAAAAATGTACATTTCAAACTTTTGTATTATTGTGCCAGAAGATACAAGCTCTGATAGCAAGAATATTTCTTTCATTTGCAAAACTCACCATCTGATATACTTTGATTGTTAACTTGAGAGTTTGAATTATGCGCAGCCGAAGTGCTTGATGGATGTGTCCCATAGTCGTAAGGGACGTTTTCTTCCTCGCGTCTCATCACATGCTTCTGAAACTCCTCTTGGAAGCCACCCCGTGACACACGCCTGGATACAGCATTGATGCGTTTCGAAGAGCCACTCTCCTTTTGTTTAGAAGAGTGGTGTTTGGTTTCCTGCTTTGTTTGCTGCACAGTTGCCCCGGAGTCAGGAACTCCCAACACTTCGATCACAGTCTCACCAGAGGCATTTTGCAGTTCCATGAGCTTTTCCATTACACGTGCCATCTCCAGCTGCACCGATTTCTCAGCATCTGCTGGCTGGGGAGGCTCATGGCTGTCTGACCTTGCTGCTGCCGACTCTTCTGCACCATCGTTCGCATGAATACTGCCGCAGGGCTGAGGGGATTCCACTACCTAACACATTCAACAGGCTGCATTATCAATATGACCTCCACATCCCCCTTCTCCCACACACACACACACACACACACATGCACGAACGCATGCACACATTGCGCACTCACACCTTTTGTCACAAACATACCACATTCCTTACACATTTCACAAGTAGCAAAATTCATGAACGTGATGCCTACCTATCTGTAAGCCCATGTATGCAAACACTTAAAAATCTGTTAAAAAAAATTACTTTGATAAGGTTTAAAAACTAATTTATGGTTGCAAATTAGAAGCAATCTTACATTAATTGAGTATTTAAATATAATTGACCCCAATATCTTTAGCATAAAATATCTTGCAGGGTAACCAATCTACATGCCTGTTTTATTTCCAGGTTTTGTTATCCATTGCTTAAATGTAGACAATAATAAATAAGGCCCACCAATTTTATTTAGCATGTAGATTTCACTTCATTTACATTATATGTTTAATGCATAATTAAATCTGTAATACATACTACAAATAAATTATGGTTCACATGTGTCCTATGTGTACTTTGTTGTATTTGGTACTCGTACAGAGTATATTATCTTTGATTTGCATGCTTTGCTAATATGCAACATCAAATTTTTAAGTACAAATTATGTGATATTAATTTACAAAGATATAAATTGTATTTTGTTTTTATTTATTATTTACCAAAACTCTATCAGAGTTGGGGAAAGTATTCCTTGATTTCTCCTGCCTGCAAGGATTACAGATTTTCACAAAGTGTCCCAATTTGTTGCTGGAGATCACTTTGCACTCCATATACAAGGGGGGACCCAAAAGTAACGGGAATTGGGCTGCAGTGGGGAGGGAGAGTGGGGGAACCCATTGTTCGACCAGGTGTCCATTAGGGACACGTCTCCTGAATTAGTGTGCGAAGTTCTGTCGCTGTGAGTGCATCGGTTCGCCCGTGGGAATTTTTTTAGTGAAACAACTTTTCCATTTCGCCGAAAACGTGATGGCCGATTGTCGAGAGCAACGCGCGGCTGTGAAATTTTGTTTCCTGTTAGGGAAATTGGCTGCGGAAACTATTGTAATGCTTAAGACTGCTTATGGGGATGCTGCCCTAAGTAAAACCAGAGTCTACGAGTGGTTTTCACGTTTTAAAAATGGAGAAATGTCAATTGAAGACCAACCCCATTCAGGACGCCCCTCAACGTCAAGAAGTGACGAAAACGTCGACAAAATCAATGCTCTCGTTTGTGAAGACTGTCGCCGAACCATTGATCAACTCTGTGAGATGTCTGGAATATCATGGAGTTCAATTAGGAACATTTTATCCAAAGATTTGCACATGAGAAGAGTTGAAGCCAAATTTGTCTCTCGCCTTCTCACAGACGAGCAAAGGAAGCGTCGACTTCAGGCATGTTTTGAGCTTCAAAATCAGCTCAAAGAGGACCCTGAAATTTTTTCCAAGGTGATTACTGGTGATGAATCATGGTGCTATGGATACGACCCCAAAACAAAGCAGCAATCAAGCCAGTGGAAAACACGTGGCTCTCCTTGTCCCAAAAAAGCTCGCCAAGTGGTCAAACATAAAGACAATGCTCATTTGTTTCTTCGATTGCAGAGGTGTTGTGCATGCGGAGTTTGTTCCCCCGGGTCAAACTGTCAACCAGAAGTTCCACTTGGAGGTTTTGAAAAGATTGACGGAGAGTATCTGGAAGAAAAGGGCAGATCTTTGGCGCACAAGCGACTGGTTCTTCCATCATGACAACGCGCCGGCCCACACCGCTCTCTCCGTAAAGCAGTTTTTGACCAAAAACGGCANAGTTATAAATCACGTCTTAGAATAATGGTGTCTTGTAGTAAATAATTTATGCACTATACCAAACTGTTTAAAGGTTACATTTTAGAACTTTGAGGGGATAAAGGGAGGAGTGACTGACTTACACAACCTAATTTTTATTGCTTATTCTTGCTACAGTAAGTGTTTATAGTACCCTAGTGCTCAGTATTTTAAATTGTCTTAGTACCTTCGAGTTTAGATTTGCCCAGTGGCAGCACTTGCATCTCTGAGGTCCTACACAAAATTTGATATGTACCCGTCAATTAAAAAACCATGAAATTAACTCTATGTTTGCTGTAATGTGAGTTGCCATCTTTGTATAGAGTTACGCTCGCCGCTCATCTTTACATGCGGCAAACTTGTGAACTATTAACTCAGTGGCAGTCTACACAGTAAGCATACTACCAATTCTACTTGGTGAATGCCAGATACATATTACCAATTGCATCCTGTCTATACATTAATTTGTACCAATATACAATAATGCATTTTTATGAAACTAAAACATAATATGTAACATTTTATTTTAATTTGGAATTTCAAAGAGCCAATGAGACTATTTTTTAAATTCATATTGATAAAAATTATTTAATATGCAAGACCTCTGCAAAAGCAAGGCCCTAGGCAGTCAGCTCATTTGCAGTGGATGCAACACTGAATGTAATGGTATGAATCAATCAGTAATTTAAAAAGTTAAAACTACTATTTCAAAATTTATCTTTGGAAAATACTTTTAGGTCATGATAATATAAATATACACATAATTCTTAACTTCATTAACTTCTTTCTCTTCTGTTAAATAAAACGACAGCTGCATCACTCTGATAAATAATAAATGATGCAATCATTAATTCCTTAAATAACATAATATGTTTCACCACTAAAAGTATAAGTTTGTTTTGTAACACTAAATATATTGACTTTTCATAAAACCCAATAGCTTCACAAAGAAAATGAACCAATATTTTGTTTATAAACGCTCTGGAATTGCTGTATTGCCTATATTTATTTTCAAATTTAATAATTTATTTAACTGTAATAATTGTTAACCGAATCGGGATCTGTCGATTATTGATCTCACAATCAGTAACTGAATCAGTAATCGGTCAAGTCATAATGGACCAATAAACAAAATAGATTTTCATTGGGTTCTGTCTTTAGTCCTCAAATAGAGCTATTTTGTTATGCCATCAAAACTTGTTTCTTGCAGTTGGCAGTGTATGAGAATGACAAGCTCCTCCGCCTTCTGGAAATTCTAGCTATGCAACTCCATGCATCAAAGGCACACACAGTTGCGACCACACGTAGCAAAAGTCAGTTGAAAACTGGGAAATAAAATTCTAAAAATTTGCCACTTTTCCTTATTTCAATGGTTACAATGTGGCTTGTCGGAATTCATTGGTATTCATCTACAGAAATTATTATCTTAAAGAAAACCAACCAACAACATTTCAAGGATTACATTTTGACAGTTACATTAATTACCATATTCATATAATGAAATAATTAAAAAATGAAATGCAGCATATTTTGCATTATATATCTTATATCTTGTAAACACAGTTTTTCTCAAAAATTTTTACTTAACATATTTTTATTCTGTTATGTCATATGGAATCATACATTGGGCACATTCTGAAAATCTGCAAGTTTTTCTACTCCAAAAACAGAGGTATCAAAAATTTTTTGTAGGCAAAGGAAACCTAATCTTGTTGGCCTCTGTTTAAAAATTTAGGTGTATAAAGATTTACAGGCCAAAATACCTTTAATCATTAATAAAATCTGCTATAAGGACCCCTGGCAATTTTAAGAAAAATTGTTTGATAGACCCATAAAGTACTGGAAAAACATAATTTTAGTTTTCCCAGCAACAATATACACATTGTGCGGAATGCAATGAAATGCATTCAAAAGGCATTTTGTGTGTTAGTAAATTACCAATGGAACAAAAAAAATCTTGGCAAAACTAAAACTGTACTTTAATTAACAAAACAAAAAAAAATTTTCAAAACATATTTTTTATTCAGTTGAAGAGTTTATAAAATGCAGTAATTATCTGAAATACCTTTTATTATATATATTCTAAAACATATTGTGTAAGACTTGAGCATATTTTAATAGTGTTACATGCTTGCTACTGTATTGCTTCCCGTGTCCCATCCGACTCGAGCAAGCAAAGGAATGTCAAAGCGAGGTTAGCAGTTACCCGGGGAGCATGCTGAAATATACAAAAGCGAGCCGCTGTGCACGCCAGATACTGCTATTGCTAGATAAACGTTCCCGACCTTGGGCCGATTGAATTTCTGGGGTTATCTTTGAAAGAATGTTCTGGCCAATGCCCTTGCCTCTCTCAGCGAAACTCTGGGCGCAGGGAACCTTCTACACCGGGCCAGCCAGACTACTTAATAAGCCGTGACGGACCTCCAAGCCGATGGTTTAGAGTCTGGAGTATTGTGCAACCTTAAGTGTCAGATGTGCGAAAACAGCTAAGCGACGGGCCAACAAAGTGACTAATGGCGGTGACAGTGACCAGCGAGAGTGAAGTCTGAGGACTACTGGCATCAGTACAGTGAAGAGTGAAACTGGCAGGTGGAACTATTTTGAACTGGATGCACGAGTTACAGACATTTGGAATGATGGCAATAGATGGAGCATGTGTCAATAATGAATGTGGAATAAGTGACTATAACCAACATCGAGACATTGAGAAGGATTTTAATTAGAAATGAGATAGACATTAAATATTGCGCTCACTGAGATTAACGAACGTAATAGTAGGGCTAGATAGTTTAATGTTTTAAATAACAGCTGTGTGAATATTTATAGCAGTATAAATAAATCAAATTCAGTTCACTTATTTTTATTATCCCTCACAAACTCTGATATGCCCCTCTGGCCACTTGTAGCCTATTTTACAACGATGTAATGCAGTTAACTGTATCAATCAGAGCCAGTATATCCAAGATTTGTTTTCCAATATTTATAGCAGTAACAGAAGACTGAACAAGCAAAGTGAAACATTGTCTTTNAGTATATCCAAGATTTGTTTTCCAATATTTATAGCAGTAACAGAAGACTGAACAAGCAAAGTGAAACATTGTCTTGATTCGCTGTTTGTATCACAAATCGGTATACAAACATCTTCAAGACAAGCATAAAAATGTATAGGCACCTGCAAGTGTATGTAACTAACCAGTGATTTTTTTGAGCCCAATCTATGGGATAAGCTAAAGTAATAGTGCTAAGTTGGTACTTTGAGCTTATGTACCCATGAAAATAGTAAAACCTTAAAGCATAAAAAAAGAGAAAAATTTAACAACAAAAACTGAATATCACTGCTCATGAAAATTTTGCCACACCAAATAATAGACAGATACGAGCATGCCGTACAACTTTGGAACAAGCGTAAAAGTTTTTCTCGTCATGTAAAACTAAATTTTTATATGTACAGCAAAACATGTAAAATTGCCTACTTCAATTAATCTCTTGCGGCGTTTCCTTATCTTTAGGTGTTGTGAAGTCAAAATGGTTTTGCTGTGTACCCTATGCCAAAATTTGTTTGACCATTGATTCTAAAATTCCTGTTACGGCATTTGCTGCTTCAATAACGTAAGTCAATTTACACCACTCTTTTCATTCACCAAGATGCATTTTAACATTGTATAAAATTTCCAGTGCTTGATCCCCCAGCAAGGGTATAGAAAGCATATTTTTCCAGAAGGGGGAGGCGGTACATCTTTAAGAGAGGCCTTTTTAGCCATACCAACTCAGTTTCTATGCCCAGGCCCATTGGAGAGCAAAGGAGGCCTTGATAGCCGAGCTTTCATTTCAAATGTTACATTTTTTTTGTTAGAGCACAATATAATGTTACCAACTATGGAATATTATAAACGTTAGGCCACTGTTACTACCATGAGCTAATTAGCCACTTTCAGTCAAATTATTATTTTTTGAGTGAACCTAGAAATGTAACCAAGTATTGCATAATTCTTGGAGAATCAAATTTTAGAGGCATTACCATTTACAAATTGCCACACCAAGACTGGTTTAAATCAGTTTAATGGAGCACGAATCTGGCACATAAACTACGAGAATAACACTGCTGCTTTAAAATATGACACTAGTATTTCATTAAAATGCTAAATGACCGTCCATTGTATTATTTGCACGCAGATGTGGTGGGAAACGAGTGAAAAGTTAATGAGATACAATGTTTAAGTTTCAATTTCAGGTGACCTCTTTCAAGATGACACATTTAAGTGGTATAATTTTGTGTACTTACCGCACACAGTAAGAACAGCCAGTGTGCCAAGTTGGGTTTAATACTGTTTCACTTTTCTGTAGACATCATATGCAAAACAAATTGTAATCAGACAAACTTAAAATCGGTAACTTTACATTACTTACTTCATGTTGCCTTCAATAGCACTTTTGGAAAACTTATTTGTGAAATATATTAAAAACTTGACATTCCAGATGGCACCATCTTACAACGTGGTGGGCACAAACTTCAACTGTATTTTATTTTTAGAAAGGTACTACCAGCATACAAGGTTTGGTTGAAATGTCGAACTGCTTGGTAGATATGGCATGTTAAATAAAATACAGTAACTGTGTGGCTGCTATTTTTAAAATATGCACCTGCTTTACACAAATCATTTATGGTTAAAGTGACCTACCCAAGTAGTGTGTGTGCCAACTTTGGTTGCAATTGAATAAGCATGTTCAGAAATATAATCTAAAAACTTTAACTCATTTGGCATTAACTTAGAAAGTTTCAAACAAACAAGCCAATGAATTAGTACATTAAATGGGTACAGTAGGTAGGTTCACTATGAGTCTTCCAAGTTTGGTTGAAATTGATCAAATAGTTTGATGACTAAGAAATTCTAACCTAAAATGTTTCAATTGCAGCTATTTTGGAAAATAGTGAGTCATTGACCTCACTGTCATCATGGGATGTTTCCAGCCTGTGAGCAACTATGGGAATTAAGTGGTTACGAAATTTACTTTGTGGATTGCACCAAGAAAAATTCATTCCCGTGCCGGTCATAATATGGTGTGACAATATGGAGGCAATTAAAATACGTGAAACTCACCTCACAGAAAGAACCACACACATTGACTTACTAATGTTTGTAAAGAGGAAGTTAAGAAAGGTCTTGTTAAAAACACATATGTTCCTTCAGGGGAAAACCTTGCTATTTTNATGTTTGTAAAGAGGAAGTTAAGAAAGGTCTTGTTAAAAACACATATGTTCCTTCAGGGGAAAACCTTGCTATTTTTAATTTTACAAAGGTGTTACCTGGCCCTAAAATCAAAGAATGTATAAAACACTTAGGGATTCAGTAAGTGCAATACGTTTAAAACCATTCAATGAATAATTATAGTATGTACTTGTTTATTTTCATAGTTCATACTGTTTGTATTACTGTAATATGTACAATATCTCATTATTACATGATGCTTAGTAGTTTTGAAATTTGTTAATGTCAGACATAAATATATCACTGTGTTGTTAATGCAGGAGTTGCTTTTTATTTATTTGTGAGATGTAATATTTTTGTTAAATAATATGTTCAATATTAAATGATAGTTAAGTAATAAATCTATTGTCATTAAAAATTAACCGATAAGTATTTAAAAAAAAGGACCACAGCAAATATTTTGTGTGTGGGGTTATATATTTGAAACACCGCTACTAACAGTATGTGCATTACAAGTGCATACAGTAATTACAGCACAGTGAAAATTATAAATGATTATTGTCATGATCATGTGCTAATTACTGCATGTTACACTGCTGTAATACTTGCAGATTGATACATCAAAACTCATGTACTATTAAGACTGCACTTAATTTTATTACAATTAGGGATGGGTCGAATAACCAAAAATGTTGGTTCCGGTGCCGATTCTACAATTTAAATATCGGTTCCAGTATTCGGTTCTATGTATTTTGAATACTTGCCTTTTGCTTGCAACTTTATTAAACCAATGCAGGTAAAATTCATTAAATGTTTTATTTAACCGTTATATGGAAGAATTGAACAATAACAAAGTGTGAAGATAAGTTTTAATGTATACAGATAAACTTGTTGTATTAAATTTATTTAAGGTTAGTAAATATGTAAAAAATTATTCTTTTTTTACATTAATATGTGGTGATTGTGATATGTTTGGAAAATACTTTAATTAAATAACTCATGGCCTCCAAACCAAAACATTGTGGCGTGCTGTATGATAAAGGTAACCTAACCTACAAAAGTTCGTTAAAAGAAGGTCAACAGCTGGGTGGGTGTCCGGATTTCTTATCTTTTTTTTGCTTCTTTTATGGTGTCTGGGCGGCCCTTCTTTTTTTTTTTGCATCTTTTACACAGTGACTCCCTGTTTTTTTTTTGCCGCGCTGGAATGTGACACCTCGAAAAAAAACAGTCTCTTCTTCCTCTCTTACTCGCGGCCCGCGGCCATCCTACCAAACAAAGAAGGCTTGGAGGAATGTATCGATTGGCTAGCAGTGTTGTTTACGGCGGAGGGCTGAGAGTTAAGAGAGAGAGAGAAGGGAGAGCGAGAGATGAGATAACAGACTAATCCCATACATTTCCCTCCAAACATCACTGAACAGTTTACTACTACCACTCCTTAATTGTTTTTCCGTGTAAAGCACGCACCCCAGAAATTT
Organism: Clitarchus hookeri; assembly: GCA_002778355.1. NCBI lineage: Eukaryota > Metazoa > Arthropoda > Insecta > Phasmatodea > Phasmatidae > Clitarchus > Clitarchus hookeri. Next base: position 20,577 of record NQII01013541.1, read on the forward strand.
TTTCCTTTATGTTGGGAAAAAAGGGCCCGCTATACATGAGTAAATACCATAGTTATTTTTGTAACAACAGAGTTTTGCCATTGCTGTGTAGAACCAAGAACCGAGTAATTGTTTGTTAACCTAAAACCGGTTCCGAGTCAAACCTCAAGAACCGGTATAAATTGGAACCGAAGAACCAAACCGACCCATCCCTAATTACAATATATTTGTGGGGTTAAGTTATTTGGGGAGAATATGACACTGAGTCATACAGACAATCTCCCAATTTCAGGTCTATCTTTGTTAGGAAAGTAGGCTAAAAATAAGAATAAAAATGTGTCTCAGAAACCACTTCCAGAAAGAACAAATGCGTACAGCATGTGGTCTACATGATGTGACTGGGCAAGAGTGTGATGCATCTCATATGGATGAGCCACGTTGTAATGGAAACTTTCTGAGAACCCCAAAAAATTGTACATTGAAAACCACCAATATGTTAAGGAATCTACATGGAGGTAAAATACAATATATCAAAAGCATTCCGTATTAAAATATATTCACATTAAATAACTAAACTTTCCAAAAAATTACTAAACGTGCCAAAAAAATTTACAGTGAGACAGTATGCCTACAAAACATTAAAACCTTCCTCGTCATGAAATCGGAACGCAACCGTAACTGCCTTCAAATTCCATCATAGGTATTTCCATTCACCTTGCAACCATCACTGCTTCCGTTAGAATTACTTCCGTAGCACAGGATCTCTTGCTTTGCGCAGTTTAATGATGTACACACCGAGTTCATTTCCTATTAGCGGGTATTTACACTTGTCTGTCAGTGCAGTTTTCAAATTTTCCTCTTGTTGCACCATTACACACACTTCCGCAGTCTATGTCAAAATATTTTGCAGCAAATTTCGTAGTTTAGAGCCAGGGAAGAAACAACAGAGCTTCTTTTCCGTTGCTGCATGCAGTACCGGTACATGAATGCTTACATAACTGGCATATCAGCAGCCACAAAACTAAACATAAATACAGTGAAAGTCCTACATTACCAATGGCATGTTGGCAACACATGATCACCAGTCATTCTCACAGATGTAATGAAGGCTTGAAAGGAATAAATATTTGTGCATTTTTGAGATGACTAGACTGACGTATTTTCAGAGTACCGCGCAAAGGCCAAATAAATCTCGGTGACTTTTACAAAACAAGCAAGAATGGGGAAGAAAACAAAACAATGATCACAAACCTTATCTCAAACACACAAAGAAAATAAATAACTGCATGACTTACCCACAACTGTAAGGCATCGTGATAATTTGGAATGTGACAGTTCCAGTTGTCGGTTCTCGGTTCCACCAGTTCTTAGTCTTGAGAACCAGAACTGAGGACCGAAATTATACTCTCAGATCCTTCACTTTATTTATAATAGCATTCAACATTGCTCCAGCCAAACTCTTATTACAGTAATAATTTATTCCTAAAATGTATTCCCCAAAAAAATTACATGTCAAGAAAACACAATTTCGGCATTGTAAATAAGTTTTTTTCCTAAATTACCTTAAAACCGACAGGATAATAAGAGGTCCTGGGTAGGGATCATGGGACCTTATGGCATCAAAGGGCAGAACCCCACACATCTAGACATGCAGGATAAATTCTAACTACAGAGCACATGCATCATTGCCTACCTAGGAACAAGCAAACATGGCTACAATTGGGGCCATGGTTACCTCCCATGCAAACTTCTAACCTGAGCTACAAAGGTAGGTGGGAAAACCACTATAGGCATTGTAAAAGCCCCTCTACAGACCATTATTGCAATATTGTATGCAATTTATGAAGTAAAAAATAGATTTCCACTACAACAGAGGATGGAAAGGGATACTCTTTATCGAAAAGTTGTTCGAAACATTAGAAGAGAAACATCAGTAGGGAGGATTGGCTTTGTTCTGATCGTGTTTGAAACTAGTTTATCCATCACCCGTGAACTAAAAGAAATTGCCACAGATGTTGCATAGGTCTGTGCACTGGGCACAAGATTTTGCGCACTATCAACGCTACATCATTCCAGTGGATTAATCGAGAGGCCGATCACTGGAAAATGACGTCCATGAAAACTGTTTATATGCTATCAGTAGAAACAGCAGTCATTACAATTTGTTAATAACATCTATGGTATAAAAAAGTACTTTTTGGTGCTTTTAGATTAATAAGTCTTATTACTGCAAACTTGCACATTACAGTTAATGTTAAAGTAGTAAAATTACTTTTTTTTTTTTTCCTTTAGACAAGAGCTTGCTCTTATTTTTCAAGATAAAAAGCAAATAATGGCTTTCAAAGTTTAGCAGTATTTTGCTATTTGGAGTAGAAATGAAATCTGCAAAGTGTTCATTGCGTAAAAAAATTATTTTTCTGGGCAAGTCGAAATCAACATTAAAAAAAGTATTAAACAAATATTCATTTTTTGAAAACAGGGATGTACAATTTTATCTCTACCAAATTGTACAGGTTACAGAGCCATACAGCAGAACCTTACCGAAACAACCCCTAATGGTTTCCAGAAATAAGTTCATTACGAGTCAGTCTTTACATGTGTTTTGGGAAATTTTAGAGCAATTCTTAACACACCCCCAACCCCTTATGTAAATATCTCCAATTTTTTCCATTAAGTCCATGTTTAATTGTCCTTAGCATGAAAATTACACAGTTTTAAAAATAAATATAAATATATTTTAAGAGGCAGAGGTTTTCTGAAAAAGATGATACTTGATAGCTCTACCATTGTCACCCAAGATATCAAGTGGTCCAAGGTTTTACCAAACATTGTACGCCTCTCGTTTAATCGTCCCTGGCATAATAAAATTATTTTTGAATGTAATATTAATTTAATTCAATAGTCAGACGTCCCCGAATAAAATGATATCACAGAAGGGTATCTGCAACCTCCCTCCCATACTGCCAAACAATTACAAAACTGTAGCATTGGAGACAGTGTACTCCGGCAAGGGAAAATTCAATTTTTTATAGCCTCTTGCAGGAAAAATCAGACGTTATTTCAACAAAATATTAATTTATACTAATAAACTGAAGTCTTCCGAATAAAATGGTACCACAGAAAGGTATCTGCAACCTTCTTTGTCGCTAATCAATTGCAAAAACTGTAACATTCGAGACAACTCATCTTTTCGCAGCATGGAAATTCTATTTTTAATGACTTTTGCAAAATAAAAAACCAGATGATATTTCAAGAAAATATTAATATATATTAATAAACAGACCTCTTCAGAATAAAATTATACTACAGAAGGGTATCTGCCAAACGTGAGCACAATGGCAGGATAAACACGTGACTTTACTGTAGTCAGTGGTAGCAATGGCTGCCTGGGGGGAGGGAGGAGGAGAGTATCTATTTTTAGATACGCACTAGGGCCAGTACAGAGCTCACCAAGAGTAATGCAACAGGTAGCAACCAAAAATATGCAACTAATTTATTTCTCAGCCAATTTCCCTCAAATTTTCAACTTTATACTTTTTACAGTTCCTCAGAAACCAGAAAGACGGGTGCAATAAATGTGGTTGATGTAGAGAAGTTCTACTGTATTTTTTAGGAAGTTCCAGATTCCTCTATAATTTTGATAGAAAAACTGAAAACCAGGAATCAATTCTCAAGAACCAAAACCAAACAGAGTACCGGTAAGAAAGTAGAATCAACTTCTAAGTAACAATACTTTTTAAAAAGAAACCAAACACAAAAATACTTCAATACTTCATGCAGAACTTCTCATTGTCATTTTGCCAAGATAATGGTTTTCCACAACATGCAATGCGAAGAACTTCTAAAATTCTATTCGCCTAATTTTCACAAAATTTTAATTTACCATTTTTTTTAAATTAATTTTACATTACTAATTAATTTTTACAACATTAATTTCAACAGAACAAAACATGTCTAAGATTGTAGATAAATATATTATTCTTTGAAAAAGACTCATCTTAATGATTCCCAGTTTGTCAGGGGTCAGTTTGTACTATACCACGAAACCACACTTGTTGCTACCAGAATTGTACCGTAGTGTAGCATGGCTATTAATTAAATTATTATTATTCGTTTAACAGCACCGTAGTTTATAACTTGACTAAAGTCCATTATATTATATTGGTTTAGTACTGAATAACCAATCATGCCCAATTTGGCATAAAATAAGTTTGTGTCTGGTCAATTTGCTATAAAATAAAGTGTCCTTAAAAGACCACATACAATTAAGAATAATCACTTGAGGTACATCACAAGATATACCGAGGACACTGCCATCATAAAATAATTAATATTAAATGCCGTAATGGCATTTTTTGACACTTAAATGCATTTATTATATAGTAGTACTGAAGTTGCCAACATTTAGTCAGCACTAGACTGTAAAATTTGTTGGTTGTGTTGCTTTTTTTTCTGATGTTCAACTTGTAGTTTGCCGATTGGAAATTTTTGTTCTCCCCTCTCTGGTGAATACCACTTCAATTTTACAGTTATATCCATTCACTAATCTATTTATGGTTTTAATTTTTTTAGCGAGGGTGCACATGCTGGGCTGAACCTTCCTTCACGACCTGCCTTAAGTTGAGCACACAGACACAACAAAAGCCACTTTACTGGAAGCAATAATGAAATACTTGCTATAATTTATTAACTCTTGCAATAAATGGAAACAACAAAATTTCCAGTTTCTTCAAAAAATTTATTCTGATTTATTAAGGAAATTCTGAGATTTAAAAAAAATTCTAAGACTGGGTTTACATGAAACAATTAATGGACATCCAAATAAAAAAAAAACCCTATAGCCCTGGAGTGCACCCCTAAAATTTTGCCAAAATTTAACTTTCGATAAACAAATACTAATATTTTTCTGGACTGTGCAGATACTTCAAATTATTAAAAAGTTCCTTGTAGATCACAGTTCTTCTTCCATAACAATGTAACTTAAATTTTTTTCATGATGTGGACATGAAAATGAAATAACAAAAAAAAAAAGTTCTTGCAGCATTTAGCTGAAACCATCTTGGCGAAAAAGGCATCTCCAGATGAGTTCAGGAAGCTGGTGATCCTCACTCCATAAACACTCCAAAGGTGCAAACAGAAGAGGCACAAAAGAAACAGAAGCAGCCATAACGTGAAATGAGGGCAAGTAGACACTCAAAAAGGTGGAACTCGAATTAAACCAAAACTTTGAACCGTAACTTCCCTCTAAAATACAAAAATCACGTACTATGAAAAATGAATTACATTACACAATTAAGAAACAAGCTCAGCACACGGTAACATATAATACAGTAGCATTTCTACTGTTTTGTACTCAAGAAGGGCAGAGAAGTAACAGTGATGTACATTTCAAATTCTAAAATCTTGCAAGTTACCAATTCAACCTATTCATTAATTCGAACTACATATCACAAATCTTCTAACAGCATATCTTGAAATATAGCAAAAGAAAAACCAGGGAAACTTAAGTTGCTGCAAAAAGCTTCCAGAAAATGGGCACACATGTCAAACACGTCATGGGCGCCTGAAGTCTGTGCAAAGTCATCCAAACAGCAGGTGAAGAAGCACAGATTAGTTCACGCTGAATTCCTAAGAGTGCAATGGGGATACTAAAACTGCTAACGGCACTAATACAAGTGTATTACAGCCTGAAAACCACTAGGAAAAAACATGTCGAGATTAAGCTAACAGATGCGGTCAAAGTCCAGAGGCAGTGAATGGTGTCCCTGCAAGAATGCAAGCGCAGTCGGACATATCTGGCGCAACTGTGGTTGCCTGCAATTTTATTGTTTCTACCAATTCCTGCAAATTATTAAAAGTAACAGCTTATTAACAATTTTTTATAAGTTCTCAACTTCTTTGGGTACCGGACATTGATACATCAACTTTTTTTCTATGTATATCACCGTTGTTACTCTGTGTGCAGTTTCATTACTGCTCTTAGTACTTACAATCATCACTGGTTGGTTGTATGCATTACAAAGTGAAAGCGTTTGTGGTCAGGATACTAAATGCGATGATAATACAGGACATGTTTGTTCTTGTCGCTTTCGGCAATAAAACTGTTTCCATGTCACCTTTCCAAGTCGCTAATCGATACAGTATGATTAATAATTGAATGCAATCTGTAAAAAGTACGAAAACCTGTATTTTCCAATGTCTTGTTCCTCGCTCCTCCTAATAGTTTTAAGGTTAATTTTTCTGTGTAGTTGCAAAAGAGTCAACATTAAACTCTTCGGTGTAATTTGTGGCCTTATATTATTTAAAAACTCCTACCATAACTATGGCTACCAAAAATAAATAGTATTCATACATATATGTGTGCTTGTTAGAAAAGACCAACAAATGAAAACAATTTAATTATAAGTTATACATGATCCGGAGGGGAGTAAAATAAACAATTCCACGAGTACGAAGGAAATTAACTTCGGATATATTTTCAATAAAAATGGTAAACATTATATCTTTTGCTGACATAAAAAAAATGAATGACATGACGAGAACTTGTATAATAACAGTAGGACCCCTTGCAATATATATTTATTATATATGCATATTTAAATGCCAGGACATTAATCTTTTAGTAAACACAAAATATTTTATAAGGTAGGAATAAACTTTGTTTTGATGATTAAACAAAACTTTCCATTTTAAAATTTGAAAGTTCTTTTAAGAAGTCGAAAGTTCACAAACTGTGGGTTTAATTAAAATGAAGATGTGGAGACCATAAAACAGAAACTGCCATGGTGGTTCTTCTGTAAACGTGATGGGAGTCACAAATGCACCATCACAACTACAAGATTGGACTGCGAAACTGCAGTCTTCCCATACTACAACTCGGTACAGGGGTACCGGGAACTATTACTCAGCTAACTATGGAAATGCGAACGGTGGCACTGCGACCTCTGTAAAGGTCAGGGCATGTATTTATAAAAAAAAGTAACCGTTACTGCAAAACTAGGTTAAGAAAACAGTAGAGCAACACCTACCCTTAACAGAGGTATAAAACTACACTGACGTAGCATACCAGCACTAAACTACGTTGTTGCACAGCTAATCTAGATGTTGAAGAGTTAAGATGAATTCGACGAAACTATATCTTGTTCACAAGTGCAGCCTGGAGTTGCATGTCATCACAATGTTCTCAGCTAACCGGTAGGATGAAGAAATGTGCAGATAAACTTCGGGTGCTTGCAGCTAGATTGTACAGACTTACCCGAACTGCAGTTTACGAGCCTTTCAAGCCTAGTATGCCTATTAACAACGTGAAAAGCTACGACGTGAGACGAAAACTTACTGTGCTTACAGGAAGCTGCAAAAATACCTTGCAGCCGGATGCGACGGCAAGACGAAAAACATGCGGCGTGTTGAAATACACATCCTGTATGAAACTGCGTGTGCAGTTAAACTGCTTGGAAATACATTGACAACTTGGTTGAAGTGTATTTCTTGAGGCGGCAAGGCTGGCAAAATGTGAATGTAAGAAGGCCCTCAATAAGTTAAAATGAATGAAATTCACTGAGATTTCTCTCAAAATCAATCAAATATAATTGAAATAATAAAATTAATATAATGAATTTGTTAAACATTAAACATAAAATCTTGGGAAAAATTATTAAAATTTTTTAAGAGCGGTACACATTATTTTACTTTAAAAATTCTGAAAAATGCAACTTCTACAAGACAGAGGTAAAGAATTTAAAAGTGACTGTATGTATGCATATTGTAATCATGTATTTAATATTAATTTAATCGGGACATTTGATAAATTTTCTTTTGTTTGGCGAGGAATTGTAATTGCTTATCAGTATTTTACGGTTTGGCCATGTTGGTATGTTTATCTGTCATGCGTTTGCTTTTACTGAAGTCGCAGTGGAGGTTGCGTCAGCAATCTGAGATAAGAGTTGTTACTACATTCGTAAACATATTTTCCTTCGACGATGTTCTAGAAATTTGATTGTTTCACTACTACGCAGTTCAGCTGGTGTGGGAAAGTGGTTGCAACGGGGTTCGCACGGTATCCGAAGGGATTCCGTACAACACCATGCCCTTATTTCGTTAAGTTTCTGGCACCCTGGTGCGAGGAATGCAAGTAGAGCTTGTGGCAACTTAAGCCAGGAGCGCCTGCTGCCCACTAACAGTATACGATCAGCCAACGAGGAAGACACTTTGGCTAGAGCGTGGCAAACATCGTCCACACCAGCAAGCACCAGTAACTGTATTTAACTTCAATTTTCAACCAATTTCTATCTACTAAATTATTTCCGCCAGTGTGAGAGGTCACTAGGGTACCAAGAAGGAAATGACATCCCTGCTGTCTTCGTAATTTTCTCACGATGAAAGTTTTTAGTTAGGCTTAAGCTGATTGTTCTTGACTCTTTATTAATTGAAGAATGTGAACTGATTTTTAACTTGAAATAAAATACGTAGAAAATAATCCGACAATTGAATTCTTTTATCTTAATATGGTGCCTTTATTAACGTCTTATGTCTCTACACAGTGAGTAAAATCAAGCTGTGATTTCCAGTCGCCAAATCTGTGACACCTGCGATATTACAATACGATGCAGCACTTATGTGTAAATATTGTGAATGCAGTTACTTTTGAAAGAAAAATCTCTGTAGTAGAACCTGCTAAAAACAACAAACACGTTAAGGTACTACAAAAATATTCAAGTAATCCTTTGGATAGAAAATTACAAACATCTGTAGTACAAAAATTTGGCAATGCGAAAAGACGAAAAATTTATGATTAGTATGTTGTGTTCAAATATTACCTTTAACTTTACATATTGTTTTAAAATAAGCACATATTTTAGTTAGTGGTAAACTGTGTATAATTTTTACCACATCAAAAATTGTACTGTCGTATTTACTAGCATAACTGTTGCCATCGCGTTATGCACACACCCATGTTTTGAGAGGCAGAATTTGTTATTAAAATTTCCCTGTATATTCCCTGCACCTCATTTGTGAAGTGCCCAGTGGTTGAATCATGAAATTGGACATCTCTGTAGGTAGCGATAAAAATGTAGCTGTTATCATGGGAATTCCATTGCCCTTGAGTGGCGTATTCTTATTGATTGCACTAATAAGGGTAGAAGTGTTGGAGGGAGGGTAGTGTGTGCTTGACCACAATACTGCATGCAATTTTGTTAATTCTCGAGTGTTTCGAACAGTTTGAATTTGGAGTCATGTTCGGAGAGGTTTTTAAATGCGTAACTGCTGTAAACAAAAATGGGCAAGTACAATCTGTACACTACAAATTTGAAGTTGCCTGTAATAGCATATGCAGAACATAGGAATTGAGCAGCTGAGCGAGAATATTGCATTAACGAAAAATTTGTGGGCAAGTAGAGGAAGCAAAACAAAAAAACTTCAGAACACAAATTCAACCAAGCATACTTATCGCAGACCCAAGCATGGCATATTCTCCGAACTTGACAAAGTGGTGGAATAGAGCTACAGAAAAATGGATGCAGCANATATTCTCCGAACTTGACAAAGTGGTGGAATAGAGCTACAGAAAAATGGATGCAGCATTTCATTGGAAATGATTCAATGTAAAGCACGGGAAATCACAGCCATTCAAAACATCCCGCATACCAAGTTTAAGACAAGTCGTGGCTGGGCGTCAAGATTTATGCAGCAGAAGAATTTTTTACTCCACCATAGAACTTTGCTATCCCAACAGCTACCAGCTACAACAAAAAGGTAAATTACTCCCACCATTTTGTGAGTACAGTGCGGAAAGCCAATGAATGCATT
>NQII01013542.1:0-19223 GCA_002778355.1 Clitarchus hookeri
AAAGAGTGAAGTAGAGTGGTTTGGGCGGCTCTTAAGGTTCCCGCCTACCTTGCGCTTGAACTGCGTTGCAGTGTGTTTGAAATACTCGTTTTTTATACGAAACTGTTAAACGTGCGTCATACATGCTGATTTAAGAAAGGAACACGCGCCTCCACACGAGGGCTGTCGAGTGCTATCAAGACGTCACGTACATTAGAAAAAAACTATTTCAAAGCACTCAATAATTGCTATAATCGGTTTTTTTTCTAAGTTCTGTCTCTCAAAATATGTGCGTCGGATACACACAAAACTACTCAAGGGCCTTGCATTGAACCTTTCTACTGACTCTCCACCATTATAATAATAGAGTCACTGATGAAACTCCCACAGGTACATATGAGAGCATTGCGTTTAGTGGCAGTTACACACTCGATGCGCGTGGCAGTGTCGCCCTTATTGCTTCCGAGCTTTTGGGGCTCAAAAGAGAAAAAAAAGCGCCAGGTAGGCGGGAGCCTTAACATAGAGGTCTTGAGAGCCGATGAGGTTGAAGCGAGGTGAGTATGGAGCAGCGCCAGAATTCAGGGGCGTGGGAAACGGAAAACCCCGAGAAAAGCCACCGACCAGCGGCATTGTCCAGCACGAGTCCCATGTGCGAAAAGCCAACCTAAATACCAGCATATCGGCTACAACTTTTTGTTAATTCGGTAATGATAGCATTTTAAGTTGAAAAGCTGGAATGATATTTGTGTGTTATTTGGCTACAAACAATAACATTATGGGAGATTGATAACTTCCATCTTGGATTTTGCATTTTTTTCAGTACGCCTTCCATTTCGGAGGATGAAACAAAATTTTTGGTGCGAAAGAGCACAAGTAATAATTTTCCAAACACGTTGGATTTATTGCAGCTTTACTGCCTTCATTACTTTCTAAAAAGGTGCGACTGAAAAGAAAAAAATCATTTTTTTCTGCGAACGACCACAGAGGCTATTATAACTGGAAGAGAAACCATTTTATAAAGATATCAGGAAGTGTACAAAACTATACACTATGCTTTGTTGGCACGCAAAATGTAAAAAAAATTCTGTACTGCCATATTTCGGGGGGAAAAACATACATCCGAAATGGCAAGGATCAGTCCCCATTTAGCTAGACTCCCAACCTAAATATTTTAAACACGACTTTTCCTCACACAATAATTATGTATGTTATTAATGTAAATACCTAACTCACTTATATGTAGCTTACCCCCATTTTCAATTAGAAACTTCATAGGAAAAATTCAGGTCTTGATCAAAAGTTTGCGAACTGCGTTAACCATACCGTGAGAACGTTTTTTCTGTAAAAAAAAAAACACAGTGGTAATATAACATTATGGAGCCCGCTTACCTGCAGCTTACACTGTGTTGAAGAATTTGTGAAATATACGTTTTACCACAGAACTATTAATGGCACGTCCAATATTCTAATCTACGAAAACAAGTTACACTTCTGATGAGGTCAGTTAAGAGATTTCAAGACGTCGTTCTGATTATAAATTTCATTAAAGATAATTCCAGTGTAAATAGAAAAAAAAAAGTTTTTTTTGTCAAAAAAAAAAGTATTGTATCTCACAAGCGAAAATACTCTAGGGCCGAGTATTGAACTTTGCCACAGAATTTCCACCAATAAAATGATGCGTATACGCAACACGACAAAAACATTACACGCCAGTTATGAGCCTTGTGGTTACTTACAATGGCGCACGTGATGTGCGTTAACTGTGTAGCCATTGTCGCTCTTGCGATTCTCGGCCTCAAAAGCGGTAAATAGCTCCAGGTTAGCCTTGAGTGTTAGCAGCTTTTTAATTGGTAAAAAAAAGAGAGAACAAACGAAATAAATCGTTACCTAAGTTACAATTAAATTCTTCGTTACATCGAACGTTAGTTTGGCTACAATTTAACATTCAGCTGCAGTCATTTAGCTACTCGCTGAACGACGTAAAATTCAGTTATGGTTGGCAATCGTGGGCCGGCAATCGCCGGGAGCACGCGCTGACGCAACGGTGCCGCGCTGCTTGGCCGGCAGTCCGTGCGTAGGCGTGCGTGCGGACACAGAACGCCGAATCTTACAGATTTGGGAAACTACTGGCAGTTTGTCGAGGACGTAATTTGCCTGTCAGTACCAGGACACTATCCTGCTAGAACGGAAGCCCGATCGATAGGAAATCGCTGCCCCCAATGGCTAATCAGACACTGGGCCAGTTTTCAGATCCTGGTGAAACCGCTTAGTGACAGAGTGGCCTTAAATAGAAAGGATCGCCATGCTAAAGTCCATTCAGGGTTACTTCCAACTTTTATGACGCCACGCTTAAGTTAAACCTTCAAGCCATTCCTCCGGCAAATGAAAGCAAAGCTTAACTTAGTCTACGAAATTACACCAACGGTACAACGCACTGCATTTGCGCGAATCCTGTTTAATAATATATTCTTTGAGGACCATTTCTTACTCAGTGGTACCAACACGCCTATTTTAATTCTGTTATTATTTACAATAATTATAAAGTTCACGTTATAGTTTATAGATTAAATAATAGTAAAAGACCAATTTAACAAAAAATTCGATACTTTTCTTTTAACAGAATTATAAAACTCTTGTAATAAGTTACGTATTTAGGAAACAACCAAACACGTGCATGGGGTGATTTTTCAAAGGTTTGATTGAAAAAGTGTGAAGGTACCGCGAATAGACTGTAATTCGCTTCTGTATGCTCACCATATCTTTGCTGTATGCCCGGTACACTCTACTTCAGGGGTTCCTGCTGAGGTGATATAAATGTTAAATGTTGTATACAAAAGGATTACGTACGTAAAACCGAGTAGCTGTTTGAATATGACCGGGAAGGAAGGACTGTGAAGGATGAATGCAATATTTACAGTTAGGTGCCGATAATTTTCTGTGTTGTTTCCATTTTTTGTGATATGTCAACAAAATCATTCTTTGCGCAGTTCTCTACTTTGAGTTCTTCTTCATATGGTACAGTTGTGCTACGTACGTGTGAAGGGCAACTGTAGTGGTAGAAGCGATCGTTCTCTGCCTTATTTGACACATGAAAAACACGCTCTATTTCCTACCACAGTTCTCTGCTCTAGGAGAGCTGCCACTATTGATTTTTAAAAATAATGAATATTATTGCCATGGCGCCTGCCTTCAGAAACGTTATGCATTGCTCACGGCTGCAGTATTCATTCGAAATCAAAGTAATATAATCCCATGTACGTTTGCTTTTTCTTTTATAAGGCTACTTGTTTTCCATATTGAATAGCTGAAGGAATTGCGGTGGATATTTTGCTGACATTTGTCAGCGAACATCGTACATTGTAGGTTTTTTCCTCCATTCCTGCGTTTAAACTTGTAAGTAGTGATAGTGTTTTAGTACGATTGTAGTCTTTTTTTTTGTAAGAATCCTTTAGTTAAAACTGCATCGTGTCCTAACAACTTAATTAATTACTTACACGCGTACGGAATTATGAGTGGCGTGTACAGGGCTGTTCGTTTCCCGCCTTATCTCACGGCCTGACGACCAACAATACAAGGCGGCAGTGCGAGTCGTTTAACGTGCAGGCGTGGAGCGGTTAAACGATCCCCACACGCACAAGGAGTGTAAGCGAGCGTGGCTGCAGTGTTGCCAATTTTCATACACAAAATTCTACTACGCCACAAATGAAAATCCACCACGATCTACTAGATTATGAAAATCCGCATTATCACCCTTTGAATAATCACTACAATACCCACTTTTTATAAAACCTAAAATAATAATATAACTTTTTTTAACACCTTTAAGTTCCATAAAAGCACATGTTCTTCCAGCAATTTATTGTCCATTGTTTCCCCATAATTTAAATTTGTTCAGTTATTTTCTAATTGTAAATTGTTAATAAAATATTACGTACGTAAACTCTCTGGATGTTAATAAATTCATATAATTTTCAAATAAAAGGAAATAACTAACATTTAAGTCTTATTCAAAAATGATTCTATATTTATAACTTTAGCTGCAACATTGATATCAGTACTTAAAGAGAATGCTGCTCCCTCGCTAAGAGTACTGTATTTTTCACTGTGCCAACTATTTTTAGAACATTTTGGTGTATTTCAAAATCATGCCACCAATTTATACTTACTAATAAGAAAAGTATGGTAGAAATATTTACTACTTTACCATATACTGTGTATATTTTAGTTCAATGTTTGGGCGCTTGCGTTAGTGATATATAATTTACCTTCCATAATACTACTCACAAAATTACACCGCCGACAACTTAAATATCACTGACCCACTGTATTACTATTTTGCCTACTAGCTACGAGTTTATAACCACAAAACTCGGGGGGCGAAGTGGTTAAGTGGTCAGACTGCTCTCCTCCCACCAAAGCGAACCGGGTTCAATCCTCGGACGGGTAACTCCCGGATTTCTGCAAGTGGTAATCGTGCCGGACGATTTCGCTGGTATTATCGTGGATCTCCCGTTTCCCCCGCGCTTGCATTCCGGCGCTGCTCCATTCTCACCTCGTTTCACGCTCATCAGCTGTGAAGACATCGTTGTTAAGAGCCGCCCAAATCTCTCGACTTAACTAAAGTAACGCTGGTCGTCGGTTTGGACACACCGTAAGTTTCCTCTGGCGCCCGACCCCTTGGTGTCGGATCCGTGTTGATAGGGGTTAATTCTGCGTGCTAGAGTAGATCGCGAGAGATCTCCTTCGCTGGGAGCGGCCGAGCTTTGAGCCGCGACAACGCACCGGTTACGTCCTGGAGAAAAAACAGAGGTTTGCCCCGGCCATATCACACGCTTAGTGCTGAGTACGGGGATATCAGTACTTATGGAAGGGTGTACGACCATGCACATGTGTGAATCAGGCTGGGGCTTTGCATCTCCTAAACCACAGGCGGGAAAAAGGCACACCTGCGATGAATTGGTGCGGTCCCTTTCCCCCGCTAGTTTGGGAAAGGAGAAATGGGGGTTGAGGTATGGCATAGCCTCGTGGGCCTAGGGCGCCGAGATTCAGTACAAAACACGGTAACTGACTGTGTAACGATATTATGTATTCTGTTTTTCCTTCCCTTTCGCCCCGTATCACTTCCCTTGTTGCTGCTTCCCTTGTCCTACCACAGACTTATCTAACACCTGACCCATTCTTCGAGCTGACCGGCGAAGGACAGGTCTGTCTTTCCTTCTTATAGCGTAGGCGGTTGCACTTGGCGCCAGCTTCCTCTATAAGCTATTCACTATATCTTTGCACTTTAGCATAAATAAAAACCTTGGAAAAATCACCCCGTGGTGTTTTAGTTACTAAACCAATAAGCGCTTTATACCGATATTAACCTTTAATAAATTTTTTTGTTAAAATAAAACTTTGTTTATTAATTTGTTTCTAATTATAGTACTTTTTTCATAGTCGATATGAACTGAAAACAGAAGAAAAAGAAGCATGTTGGTAGTCTCTAGTAATAAATAGTTATTATTATGTACTATATTATATTATTTATTTTATTTATAAAGTGTTTCTTAGTACAATATTTAAGTTTTGGAAACACAATTGACTGTTAGGGCAAAAATATTTCATCTAGACTTTCTGTCCAATGCACATATGCGGTGCATCGGTTTCCTCTTGGCGCTTCTTCCAGCTTTGTTTATATATGGCTGAAGGATTCATAATGAGTAGCCGAGAAGTGGAATGTAAGCAGGACTTTAGGAAAGTTGGAAGTAACCACAGGTCGGCCATAGTCCATGGTGAGCCCGAATAAAGGCCTCCACACCTTTACCATTTTGTAAGTACGTAATCGGCAGCGTTGAGATGTTACCTTCATATGATCAGGGAGTAGCGTATGGACGAACTCGTTGTTCTGTAATTTCCGACGATAAATTTTAAGTACTCGTAGCGTGTCCCGCAATTCGGGCAATACAACCCGACATACTTGTCTTAGATTCAAAATGTCAAGATTCCTCGGTGGCCTGCACAGCTAAGACATTAAGTTCGAGTCAGTCGAGTACTGTCGAAAATCGAGTCTGTTACGGAGTCTACTAGACTCGTCGCATCTCTAATTCGAATAGACGAATATTACCACGGAACTTAACAGTTCTCGAATTCAAGTTGCGAGTGAAAGTTCTCGATTCTTACAAGCATTCGAATACCAAGTATTCGATTCCTGTAAATATTCGATTCTGCTCATCACTACTCGAGAGTACCACTGTTGAAGCTGGGGGTGAGGATCTGGGTTTGTTTTCCTTTTACCGTGAAGAGGCAGGCGGGGATCCGAGTCAGTGGGTCAATGGGCTCCCCCGGCAGAAAGCGACAAGCGCAAGCACTCGTCGTCAGACCACTTCCCTCTCTCTCTCTCTCTCGTTCGCCCTCTCTCCACTTCTTTGTTTAGCCTGCGTTCCGTTTCACAAGCTTCCTGCTTGACCGGTCTTGTTGAGAGGGGAGTGGGGAGCTTGCGGTTTCGACATACCGAGTCGACTGTGCAGACAGGTTCTCCCGCCCATGCACCGGCTTGTTACGCACACTGCTGTACCTTCCCCCTTCTCTCTCACACACACCTCTTCTTCGACGTACTAGATATTCCACATTCTCCAGCCGCAAGTCATGCCTGCAGTTCTGAGTAGTTCTCGTAGATACTTTGTGTACCCTAAGGCATATATTTTTTTGTGCATTTCGGACTTTTCTTCTGTGTTGAACACCAGAAAAAATTAGTGTTAATTTTAGGAGTCTTAATTTATTTTTAACTTGAATTTTATGGGAAATATGTTTTTTAATTCGAATCCCCGATTACTCATATCCGCATTTACATCATGATCCTGCACTACAGATACAAACGCTGTGAGGTGATTTCCTATGCAAAAAGGAGATAGACAATGTTATACGACATATGTCCTGCAGTAATTCGCAAGGCAAGTAGGTGCCCTTAAAAATCTATATTTCGCATGGTTGTAATTCAAAATAATAAAAGATACTTGAGATTAAAGAACAAATCAGTGAATACCGTTGGCTTGGATTTAGATCTGGAATCTGCGAACGGTTGTTGGGAAATATCATCCTCATTCTTCATTGAGAAAATTGTGGGTGCCGTGTTGTTATCCAATAAATATGTGTAACCCTTGGGTGTTTAACGCTTTTAATGATTTCATAATCATGTTTACATTAATTTACAACAACGGTGCCACGGTGTAACTCTCTAAGGCGAACGGTGAACGTTCGCAGATTTCAGATTTCGATTGAGACAACAGTATTCAGGAGTTGTTCTTTCATTTCAAGTGGATTTTATTATTGAAATTATAACTATTTGAAATATCAATTTTCAAGGGTACC
Source organism: Clitarchus hookeri (assembly GCA_002778355.1). NCBI lineage: Eukaryota > Metazoa > Arthropoda > Insecta > Phasmatodea > Phasmatidae > Clitarchus > Clitarchus hookeri. The sequence continues at coordinate 7,330 of NQII01013542.1, forward strand.
TACCTCCCTTACGAATTACTGTAGGGCATGGGTCTTATAATGTTTTCTATCTCATTTTGCGTAGGGAATCACATTACAGCACTTGTCCATGCAGTTTAGGATCAACCCATAAACGCCTTGTTTGCCCACAAATATAGTATTATGTTGCTTTTCTACATTATGTGAAATTATCAGTTATAACTCCAGTATCAACAAGATTTATGTTTTCTTCCTGGCCAGTCTCGTCCTATTTTGTATTCAATATGGGGAACATTGAATGTTCAAATCAACTCCAAACATAAAAATTATTAAAATTTGTAATTAAATCATTATTAAAATACCTCTAATGTGATAGTTTATGTGTGGTATGCTGCAATATAGGTGAAATAATGGTCGATGCTATGTCAGAAATTAACGCCAAAATTTTTATTATCTTTCTGCGTAAATAATACTGCCCGCTGTTGGCATAGCGTGATATTGTAATTGTTTCTGCTTGTACAAGGACCAAAATAAAACTACTCTCATGGGTCCCAATTCCTTAATTATATTATATATTACAAGCACATTTCATACCAGAAATCTCTTTTGCTGAAACACTTTAATTAAATATCAGTTTGCAAGTTAGCATAAGCTCTTTCAAATAGCCTCCAAATGTTTAGAGAAGTCCTAAGCTTATTCCATATAGTTACCCTACTCTACAGACAGAACTGCCTTGATGGCCAGAGCTGAGAGACGAGGTAGGGTTTGGGAGAGCGGTGGAATGGAGGAAAGAGGAAAAATGGGAACACGCCGAGTAAATTTCCGCACCATGGTAGTGCCTATCACATTAACCCACATGAGAATCCAGGTCCAAAATCTTCCCGTTTGCTTGGTCCTGAGATCAAATTGAATATCCCAACTGTAGGAAGCCAGTTTGAGTAAGAATGAGTGAGATGATGCGTTGGTAACGCCGTTGACCCGCATTCAGGAAGACCTGGGTTCGATTCCCGGTCCGGTCATCCTGATTTCTGTTTTACATGGTTTCCCGAAATCACTCCAGACAAACGCTTCCATGGTTCCTTAATATAGACAATGGCCGAGTCCTTGCCTGTGCCCCCTTCTCTGAGCAACTTGCTGCGTCTCTACTGATCTCGCTGTTGACGAGATGTAAAGCCCTGTCTATCTACCAGTGCCTAAGCTAAAGAGTCTTCCTGTTGCTGTCGTGTTCGCAGCTGCAGTTCGCGCTGGTGTTCATCCACTCGGCGCAAGTGCTCATCTTCGACTGCGGCTACCCGAAGCTGGTCGCTGCCTTCCTCCTCCTCCACTCCGTCATCTTCTTCGCCTTGTTCCTCGACTTCTACTTGAAGGCGTACAACAAGAGCAAGAACCTTCAGAAGATCCAGTGAGGATAACGTCACTATCCGCGACTGAAAGAGTAAAAAGTGCGTGCCTAAGATGTCTTCTCTAGAGAGATGCACTGTGAAAATATTTCTGGTAATCTCCCTAAATTATAATAGATAATTTAACCTTTATATTGTATGAAAATTATAATAATACACACCAGCCTTAAAATATATAAATGTCTAGCTTTGCTACTATAGAAATTTGGTAACTTGCCTAATCATTTTACTCTTTCCTAAGCAAATGCAGGAATGCTTCCATGGATCTACGGGACAACAAGTTTACCACTCGCTGTTTCTCAGTGTATGTATACACCAATGTGGTAAATTTGCGAATTATTTCTTGGAGTGTGTGTCTAGCTTCCGAACCTCTAAGGCTACATTATATGGCCATTAATCATCTGACGCTTCTCAATTATGTAAACGGGATTGTCCCGCACGCACCACGCTCCTTTATAAATGTTGTTTTAATTATGTATATAACAGGTACAGCTGCCAGTACGAAAGCACGACAAGAGTTTAGAAGAGTTAAATGTGACAAGTTTCCGGTAATCTCGGGATGTGTCAGATATCCACGTGATTTAAAGCAAGTTTCTTACACCCAGTGCAAAAATGGGTAAATTAGTGTTGGAATGGAAACGTGAGGGAGTTATAACAAACCAATACGTATCACATAGACGGAAAACATTGAGAGATGGATATTGTCAATACCACCAATATGTATTAAGTCAAACCACTTGATTTTCGTTAATGTGTGTTGTAAGTAATAGTACCATACCCCCGGAGATGGTTGTACTTTGATTTATTGGACTACCTGTAGCCCATAATATTGAGATAATTGCACAGAATGCTACGTGCCGTTTATAATTATGTAAAACAAAGGAGACACATACTGTGGAGTAATGAATCATGTTACTTGTTGTGAGGATCCGAAGGATGTGTGTGGATGAGACGAATGTTTGTTCTGAATTTCTGAGGAGGTGGTGCGTTGATGTATTTAGTGGCATGGTATTGATCCACTGATGTTGGTACGTTGACCCACAGATCTCGAAATCTAACAAGCAATTTTGGACAGTTCAGCTCTACCCACATCGCGGCAGCAATTTGAAACTGTCTCCTCTCTTTTTCAGCGTGTTACGAGAACAATGAGAGTCGATCAACACGAACCGCTGGTGCAAAGCCCTGACTTCATCCCCGTCTGGGATGAGTTGTAGCGGCTATCGAAATCCAGACCATATCTCCTACTGCTACAGAGCTGTTCATAAAAATGAAGGAGGAATGAAACCAAATTCTTCCAGGCACCTTTCGCAAATTTCTGAAAAGTCTTCTTCAAAGAGAAGAGACCTTGATAGTAGCGTAGGTGTACAAACAACACGCTGAAACTATAACAAATCATTATAATAAATTACATTCCTAATGGAGTCTAGTAATACAGAACTATATTGTGTCCATAAAATTTTCAAAACTTTGTTTTACTTAAAATTACTTTACCGTGGAAGTTTAATCTATTTCTAAAGTTGCACATTATTATGGCACCAAAGCAACAGAAATCAAACTAAATTAAGAAATTCTTTTATCACAACGCCGATATCAAATTGATAAGATTAACTTCGTCCTTACTGAGTACATACATCCATTTTCTTATCTTACTCACCAATGCATAGATTTCCACTGCGACTGGTCGATGGATTTTTGTTTTGCTTTTGGTGAGGTGTTCTAGCTTGTCAGGAATTTGTACTGAATGTGGTAGCTTTCATTAACACATGTGTGTGGACAAATCATTTTTATATTCAGTGGCAGACTCTATAGTTTACCACTTAACATGGTTATATAGATACAATACATAGCATTCTATCGAGACCAAATACACTTTCTAACAGAATTTGGTACCGATTTATATTGTTAATCTTGGAAGCAAAGTACAATATGCTTGTCGGCTCCTCGCATATTTACTGCACAAGTTATGAACCCGAAATAAATGACAAGTAAGCTAAATAGAAGGAAAGCGTTTTAATTTTGCTCGTATAGTGTAAACTAATGTTGGGTTAATCAGTTTTTTCAAATCAAAATATAGTAACATTTCATTTCAAAAAAAAAATTTTAACACTTTTTTCAACGATTTTTAATATTCTACTTAAACAATTTATATGTTAGAGGTGTTCAAAACTATTAATAATCGCTGATAATACAGATAATTGGCAGTTAACTTTACAGTGATATGAACTTTATCACAGAATAACAAATAGGGCTAGTAATACAAATAGACAAGTGAATAATATAAATATGTCGTTCAATGTTTTTATAAATACGTAAACGACAATAACCACTTAAATAAAGATTATGAGATCAAAATAAAGGAGATTGAAAAGACACTGCAATTGAATTATAATGTATACTTACATTCAGATTTATAGTAATAGTCTGGATAAAGCAGTATTTAATTTAGCATGTAATAATGATTGTTACTTTCTAAGATTATACAAAACAATAACTTAATAATAAAGTAATTTTACCTATTCATAGAAAATTAATTCCTTTATTTATTTAGAATCTGCATAAATTGTATCAGTAAGGTGAGAAAATTAACTGATTTTAGAAAAATAATTAATATATAAAATAATTTTACATATAAGATTCGCATTAAGTCTTAAGGAAAGGAAAGTGTCGATATGAACTGGAAGATAATTTTTCTAAATTAAAAGAACAGCTACCGTTAAATGAGAATTAAATTCACAAAATCGGTATTCAATATTAAATGGTAAGCATAAACCGGTAAAGATCGAAATTTGGCTAAACGTTCATGAAAATTATTTTTTGCAAGAATATTATAAATTATCACAAGTTGTATCTAAAACTTGATTTAATATTACGGAAATACTTGTTTAATAAATTTGTAATAAGTTTTATGGAAATTATACATTATAAATTTTTCAGTATATTTTTTGCTCCAAACCAACAAAAAACGCTCCATTCTAAGAAACAAGACAACATTTATAACAAATAAAAGATAGAAACTTTTATAAAATATATGAGAACGGAATAATAGGTGAAATTACCATGGTTAGACACATAAACTAACAGAAAATAACTTTTATTTCTACAACGAAAATATACGTTAATTTAGCAAAATAAAAATATATTGAAGTAAGTTGACATAATAACAAGCAACATACAAGATATATTAAGTATTTGGACTGATATAATCATATGGCCATACCTTAAGTCAATCAATATCGACATGCAATTTTGTTTAATTAAATGTAATAGTTCATTGGATCAAAAGTAATTAAATCTTTTAAAAATGTCCGAATTTATACGACCGATGGAATTTTAAATTTACCTTATTGTTTGTTGTTGCTGGTTTATATATTAAATTTGATTTAATTGATAGATTTGAAGATTATATATTGTTACCTAAACGTTGTACTGCTAATTATAATAAACTATCCCTTCAAAACAAAGAATTTTTTTAAATTTTATTTTGAACAAATACAGATTACGTGATTGGTTACACAAGGTTCAAGTAATATATTAATGTAGGTAAAATTATAAAATTTGTAAAGAACAATTTTTAATTCGAACAGAAAGCAGGATTAAGACCATGCAAATAAATGCAAAATTATGCAATGAAGAACAAAGTGATTTTGAAAAATGTTTTTATAATTAATTTAATAACACTGTATATGGAAATCAAATTGAAAACGTAAGCAGTACACACAATGTTGAATTGTTAGATATGTATTAATGTAATGGTGATTAAAACTGCGAAGCCCAGTATATAATTAATTATGTGACAGTTCACTGCATGAAAATGCAACAAAAAGAACATTTTATAAACGCACTTAGAGAATTTTTTTTTGTATTCTAATTATAACAATTATTAATGCATAAAGTTAATTACATTGTATTAAAAAACGTTCATAATGTAAAAACTAATACATACCAATGAAATTTCGTTTTTAAAACAAAACTTTTACGAATAATTAAATATTGTACAAAACTCCTATACATCAGTTTACAAAAATTGATGGCATTTCGCAATTAAATAAAATATTTTCTGGTTTGTTTAAAAATAAGTCTGCGGTATTCCAATAAAAACGTATTAAGTTAAAAAGTAAGATGCAAGTTTTTAGGAAATATTAGAAGAAAATAAAAATATGTAGAGAACTACATAAATATAATACAGAAAAAACAACGCTTGCAAAGTATAATAATTGTACAGTAATATTCATTTTTAAATTATTTTTTATATTTTATAAAATGTTTCATGACTGCTAACATAATGTTCTAATCTCTCCTTGTTTTCAGGTACATTTGCTCAAGAAGAATTACGTGTCAGGGTTTGAAGATTCGTCTGAGAGATATGACATAACTACAGCTCAAATATGAGCTCAATTTGGTTTTGAAAAAGTGAAAGAAAAGCATGGACTTAAATTATTTCCAGTTAGGAGAAGTAAGGACCATTTAACTTTCTCCCACAACGAAATTTTATATACGAAATTTCCGGAAAAAGAAGAGAATAAATAAGTGTACAGTAAGAATACATTTTATACACTGTATTCCTTCGTAAGGAAATTACTACATGAAATACTTTTAGCTTATATCGTTTTAAAAATTATGTAATTTCTTATTTCGAATTTTAACCTGAATATATTTTTACAAACTACAATATTTCTCATGAAATGTATGTTTAAGCTATTACCAAACGTATTCAATCTCTTAATTCTGTTTTTATATCTGAAATAAAATATCACATACAAATATCCACGTATTGTGTTGGCAATAATAACAAGTGGAGTTGCTTTAAGTGAGGCAAATACGTCGTTACAATGAAGCCAAAGTGACAGTTTAATTTTGAAGATTGCTGTAATATTTATGTAAAAATAGGAGCATTCCACAAGTAAGATCTGGGGGTACTAGACATGCGCTTACTTATAACTAAGATTACTGACAGGGACAGCTAGTTTTGATTTTCGTACACAAATTAACGTGTATTTGTTAGTATCTCACCAGTTTCAAATTCGTCTGTGATATTCTAACTTCTGAATGTGTTCTCAGGATTTAACACCCGACTACACAACTTCTGAATATCTTTTTGAACCATCACTCTTGGGGTTATTAAAAACATAATTATTACTGTATATGTATAATAGTACATGCGCATAGTAAAATCCTGCCATCAAATTTCCTTGTATAGAAAATCGCATATTTATAAAGAGCAATGAGAATTCTCTCAATATTGGAATGGCTGCAATCTTGAATCAAGTGAGACGAATTTTTCTGGTTAACGAACTCGAGCCAAATATCCAAGAGACAGATTTTCTTTTCGAAATTATTTGAAGACTTTGTGTTCGGACAGAGGGGACCATGAACTATACATCTGTCTGCACCTACGACATTTTCCTGTGACCATCTCTAAGCACGTCAACATCCAGCAACATATGTTAAAGTATTCTTAATTCTACAAATTTAAATTGCAAAAAATATTATTTTTTAGAAATAAATTATTTGTAGAACAAGAAGACCGTTTACATTCCTTTCGGTAATGCCTGTAGTCTTACATGACATCAGAGGTACTGCATCGTCGTTTTCCTCCAGAAATGTAGGGAAATTGATCATGTATAGTCTTTTCTTAAGAACAAATAAAATTCGGTCGTTTACCGTAATGGATTCGAGGAACGGGTTTTTTTTTCGCATTCTGCACCGTTAAATATTGTTTATTGTAAAGACAAGAGCAGTATGCAATATTTACAAGCCATTGAATTTCGGGAAATGGAAAGGGGACAGTAAAATTGAATACGCTTAGAGCAAAGGAAATATTGAATTCAAACTTCACGAATTCAAGTGTGCTTATCAGAGATTTGTATAGGATATGTCCCTGGTTATGTCCCATTCTTCCTTGAGCATGTAAAATCTGCAGTTAATTTAATTTTTTTGCTCTTAAATTTTAATTTTTCCTCCGCGCCAAGAACTAGATGACGGGTACTATTTTACAGCATCATTTTTTTTTAATGTCTCACCAAAAATATGGCCAGTTTTAATGACAACTCTACAATTTCTACGCAGCATCCACTGGTTTCGAAACAGTGCATGAATACATTTGGTAATCCTGGTTTTTTTTTTTTTGTAATATCGAATATGATGAAATTTACTTTGGTATATTTTCTGTCAGAATTGTGCTTATCGGTGTACGTAAATTGTATTACTAAGTTTATTCTAATAACTCATTTAAACTCAGTACAGATAAACCATGCTCCTAGTCAAAACCAGACAAGCATTATGTGGCTAGTTCTATTTTCGTATCGTAAACTGAAAATTATGCTTCTCTCTTGTAAGTATCGATTTTAGTTTTTAATACAAAATATCCATGGCGGCATAGATAACGTAATACTAGTGAAGAGTAGTATCGTACTATGTTAATTTATACATTTTATTCATGTACCTTTAGCAATCGTTCCGTTGAGAACATAGTTTGTAAATGATTTTTTTATATTTCTTACTTCACAGTACCTTATTACATTTAGTTACGATGATGTAAATTGTCGTTATCAGTCATTTCAACTAATAATTGTAATACATGCGAATACAAGTTTAATCGTGCAATAATAAGCGAAATAAAATTTTCTAATAATACTCGATTCATTATTGCTAGTAAAATGTATTCAATTTATAGTATTTCGCGTCAAATAAACACAATAATGGCTTTGAGTGTGTGAATGAATATTTTGGTCTATATTTTGTTACTCCCTTAACGCTAAAAAATTGTGTACATCATGATACAGTATTACATATGAGAAAAGCGAATATAGAAAGTAGTTTTAAGACCATTAACTTCCAGTTCTGCTGTGAGTTTCAAATATAACAAGCAAGTCTCAACTGAGTACGCAGATATTTTACTACTTAATTTCTGCAACACAGAAAACTTAGAATTAAATAAGAGATGTTGTACTTAAATAACACGTTATACGAAGAAATTATGTGTGAGGCATTCTGTCCTATGCAATTTTTTTTTTTATCTAATAATGTGTTGTTCTATAGTGTGTTGAATGTGTTTTGTAAAATATGTGTATTTATGTAACATNTTTTTTTTTATCTAATAATGTGTTGTTCTATAGTGTGTTGAATGTGTTTTGTAAAATATGTGTATTTATGTAACATATTAAGTAAGTTCTTGTAAATCACTTGCTGTATTTACCTGTAACATATGTATAGATAAATTATTAGATGAATTTAATACATTACTTAAAACTATGTCAATTGCAGATATGTAATTATTAGCAGTTGTTAAATTGCAGAAGTTTTGTAAAAAGAACTCATTTCTGTCCAAACATTTTCATGGCCAGAAAAATAATATAATCAGGAAGTGTAAATGATTATTATTTAAAGTTCTCTGTAAATCTGCATTTTGTGCACATCTCTCACGAATAACATTATATTTGAAACATTTGTATACAATTTGTCTCATTCACCACGAAATTATTTTGTAAAAATAAACGTGCGTAATAACGAATAGTTTGAATGAATCACTGAATTGCGTTAGTATACAATCCACGTTTTTCTCCTATCTTAGGTGCTCCATCAGATTTTGTTATTTGTCTCGTCGCCATTCCCGAGGTCTGTCTACACATGTTTCTTAAAATGCAGACTGTAGAAGTTTAATATTATTTAAAAACTTGGCCATCGTGTATTCTTGTGATATCGCCACTCCAAATAATTCTAATAACATTTANGTTTAATATTATTTAAAAACTTGGCCATCGTGTATTCTTGTGATATCGCCACTCCAAATAATTCTAATAACATTTAATTCCTTTATTTATACTTTTTATTTTTGAATATGCCTATTCTCTGATATTTGCTTTAATAAAAAAAATGTGAAAAGCCACTAGACTTAAAAGTTTCATTTCTGCTGTTTGCACGCTATTCGATCAATGTTTCATATATTTGACACTCTAGTTATTTAAATTTTCATAGTTGGAAACTTGGGTAGCTTAACTCGTTTATTACGAGGTCGGTTCAATGTAATTACGCNGTTATTTAAATTTTCATAGTTGGAAACTTGGGTAGCTTAACTCGTTTATTACGAGGTCGGTTCAATGTAATTACGCCCTTATTTACTGTATTCAAACGCAGTTAACTTGTTTACTGCCCGTTCATGGCATCTTTACCGGCGGAGTTGGCTAAACTGTGGAGCGCAGTCTTCTGTGTTGCTCCCGAAAGGGTAAATTATGAATACGCACATAGTCAAAAAAGTTAAGCACCCAGAAAGAGTGGAAGATATGAAATGAAAGCGCTTGTGTTGCAAGGTCGTGTGGCTTTATTTCAATGAATACATAAATTATAACACACGGACAACAAAGTTAGCAGTTATGGCGTAATGCTTGCCTCATGTCAATAAAATTGAGCAACTTCTCAGGCCTCGATGCATACGCCAATTCGGTTTGGGACGGAGTTGTACAACCATTATATCCTCTCCTTAGGCATGTCGACACACGTCTATCGTAACTAGAGTCCATTCACGGTTACTTCCAACTTTTCTGAAGCCCTGCTAAAGTTCTACTTCTAAGATATTCCTCCGCCTCGTGCAAAAAAGNCACGGTTACTTCCAACTTTTCTGAAGCCCTGCTAAAGTTCTACTTCTAAGATATTCCTCCGCCTCGTGCAAAAAAGCTTAACCAAGTCCAGAAAATTACACCAAAGGGACTGCGCACCGCATTAGTGCGCACTTAGTGTAAATTTTTTTTGCATTGGAACTATTTTTTTTACCAGGGAATACCAACCCACCGGTTTTATCACCGTTTTATTCATATAAATTGTAAATAAAATTTTATTATTTAAAAATAAAATATATAAAGAAATTCATTTTAAAATAGTGTACTTTTACATTAACATAATTATAAAACCCTTGTGATACATGGCATATTTAGGAAATAACCAAACACGTCGTACATGATGTAATGTTTCAAAGGTTAGCTTCGAAAAGTGTAAAGAAGCCGCCAATGGACTATAGCCCTCGATATCCTGTAGATCGAAACCGGTTCGGAGTTGGCGTCCGAGCTGTCCTGACAAGTATCGTTGTCAACAGATCAGTGTCCTCGCAGGCCATGAGAGTACCTCCACATGACGTAGGCATTACATGGACGCATGCTATGTGTGCGGGGTGTCGCCTTGTTGAAATACTGTACCTGGGTGCATGTCTTATGAGGACACACGATGCCATTGGTGTACCACTGTGCTCGTAGGGTCCCCTGAATCACTACAAGACGTGACCTGAGCTCATAACCTATGCCCCTCCTAACCCCTAGAATCTCATAACTTTAACTGTTATCATTGATAATTTATAACCTGTACTCATCGCTGAACATGTTGCGATGCCACTTTCATCAGCCAATGCCTCCCGGTTACTGTACCACTTCAACTGCCGCCGTCTTTGCTCTGGTTTCAACAGCAGCCTACGCATGGGCCAGTGAACCTGTAGTTCGCCTTATACCAGTCGCCTATATATAGTACGTGGTGATACGGGATATTTTAGAGAGTTCATTAACTGTGTCCGGAGGGCAGGCGCTGATGTCATAGGGTTTCGTAATGTTAGCGCGCTAGACGATGATCCTCCCTTGTTGAGAACTGTCTTGGTTGACCAGAAAACATTTGTTTACATAGATAAATAGTCTTCCACGCTGGAAGTGGAATCAATTCATAAAAAAAATTATAAAGGAATAAAAATTAAGTGATAACACACGTCAATAATAAAACTTGGGACAAAATTGACAAAAAAAATTCCTGCTTATAACTAGAGTCCTGGAAACGTTTTCGAGAAGTTTTTGCTACACTTAGTGTCAGTCAGANAAAAAAAATTCCTGCTTATAACTAGAGTCCTGGAAACGTTTTCGAGAAGTTTTTGCTACACTTAGTGTCAGTCAGATAGCCAGCTCATTAAGAAAATATTGTATAAATAGCAAACATTAATCATCATTGTTTGTTATCACTCACGATGCAAAAACCGAATTGATGTCATTGTAGACATACTCTCTGGAAGTGAAACCAATGACATTCTATAACACGAGCCATAAGCGAGAAAGCATAATGTCGCCATGCAATATGAGGAGAATGCTGTAAGCTTTGGGGCACAGGCAATGACCCTCCGGCTGTGTATAAATGCTGTTTCACAATTCCTATTTCACACTTAAGGGTTGTAGAGAGCACACAGTAGATAAAAATTTTATGAGGAACCCATGTATGGAAATGTACTATTTTGGTGCTACAACGATGATACGAATCAAGATTTCAAAACTCCCACTTGACTATTGGCGATATCTGACTACCTGAGGCCATGTGTCATCTGCTTACAATCTGATGTACTGCTTCGACAGTCACTCTACTTGCCATTCAGTCGTTGACGAATGTGGTAATGTACGGTATGACCAAATAAACGTTTGCCGAGAACACCGACAAGTTGTTAATTTATTGCGAAGTTCAACACAATGGTAGAGCTACACAATGCTATATCAAGAAAGTTAACAGTACAGTGTCACTCTA
>NQII01013543.1:0-19396 GCA_002778355.1 Clitarchus hookeri
TAATTTAAATTTAACCAAAACTAAGATAATTTTATGTTAACAGATGTATAAAAAACTTACGATATACGGAATATTAAGGAAGCAACCAAAGACAACATACATGCAGTGATTTTCAAGGGTTTGATTAAGCAAGTGTGAAAATACCACGAATAGACTATGGTTTTACATGCGTGGACAATAAAAGGCATTCGAAATGTGAATCATANCAAGTGTGAAAATACCACGAATAGACTATGGTTTTACATGCGTGGACAATAAAAGGCATTCGAAATGTGAATCATACAAACCATAGACGCCGATTTCTTGTTTCGAGAAGGGGGTAGTCTCAAACTCTCTGTGACAGTATCCAGGTTCAGTTAAATATTATCTCTCACCCTCCATCACCANGAGAAGGGGGTAGTCTCAAACTCTCTGTGACAGTATCCAGGTTCAGTTAAATATTATCTCTCACCCTCCATCACCAAAACTTTCACATACTGTGAGTTGTATATTTTGAATACGGTTATGCACAGATTTTACGCTTATTTTATGTAGGGCAAGGTTTTTAATATAAAAAAAAAATTTATACTGAAAATGATGAGATCACTTTTCTGTCTGTTTGTTTGCATGTGTCTGGGTCTGTGTGCGTGTGCGTGTGTATCCGTAAAAACATTTGAACACGCTAACCGAATATAACAAAACTTGGGAAAGATACATAAGTTAGTAAGGAAATCAGATTTTCATAGTTTTAGAGCACTTCGGGTACTTACTTTCAGAATAGTTTATATATTTTATAATTTAAGGTTCCATTTCATAACTTGGGTACTTGAAATTGCATCATGGTAGCATTGAAATTAGAGATGGTTTTCGTCGTCGGTGCGTCATTTTTGACCTTTATATTGTATCTCTAAAACTACTGTACCGGTTCTCTCAAAATTTTGGAACGTAAGTAATACTATGTTAGGCCAAGCAAGTGAATGTAATGTAAGAGTGGGAGTAACTTATTTTCAAAATGGGGGACCCACGAATATTTGACGTTTATTTGGTCTATCTACCATAACGTTTGACCAGTTTCGACTACACTTGGTATGCCGAAAGTATCTGTTATAGTGAAATTTTCGTAAAATCAATTTAAGAACCAGCTAGACTTCAAATACACACAGGCCCTAGATTCATGTTGCGCAATAACTCTCTGTGCGTGCCAACACTAAACTGCGTTTCTTTCTACCCAATTGTCAAAACCACGTGACTTCGAGTAAGACTGGAAACTGTTTATTTAAATAAGTGATTTGATATTGTAGCTCACTAATTTCGATTGTGCTGTAGAGCAAATACGTTGCAATCAAGTCACACTTTTTTTTATTATTCTAAAATCGTGAATTTGTTGTAAAACCAAGTTTAAACAAACGTAACATCACGGTTTGAAAGCGTTCAGTTCTTGTAGTAATTCTTCCGACAACATTAGGAACACGCAAAACACGAAATTGGGGATCTCTCATCTTTATTTTGTGTTTCATCAATCTGAAATTTCTAAAAGGCACGATAACGACAAACCTCGGCCAGTGAAGGCTGCTTATGCCAACCAATAATGCACTGTTAGAAATTTCTGTAGATTTACGAATACTTTTACGGAGATGTAGTGTTAATTTACGTAAATGCATTCCATAATGGCGAATAGCGGAAATGAGCTTCGTAAATATTAAATTCGTAAGCTCTTCGTATATTATTATGACTTCTATTTTGAGAAACGAGCAACGCAGAAGATAACTCTAATCGTATAAAATACCGTCTTCACAATACTAATGTGTGAAAAATGTCAGTAGGCGAGTGGCAAACCACTCATGGAGTGCCAATTAATTGATTCTAGTTAAAATTTCACTACAGGACAAAACCTTCTGTAAACACAGTGAAACATGCACATAACGAAAATAAGACAATTCATTCGCAACCTCGTATAAACCGCAAATATAGCAAACGTTCTACCATCACTTGAAAATAAGACACGCTCGTTTGTCACTTTCATGTAAAATCCACATTTACGAAATATTTCGAGTAAAGGCGTGGCAGGTGAGTGGTTCGAGTTATTGTTGGAGTGTTAAATCTTCCATTCGTGTTGAAATCCCACTACATGACAAAATATTTAAACTTTTTAGTATCTCTGTTATACCAAGTAAAATAAATTGGGAATATATTTTTTTTTTACCACTGTTCGTAAACCTGAAATAAAAATAAAATCGCACAAACACTAAAATGACTAGAAATTAAGTGATATTTGCATCATTCTACATAAATTTCGTATTTACAAATTTTGTAAAAAGCGTGTAGGTGAGTTGACCTGCTGAACTGGTCATGCCTATTTTCCGAGTTAAAATCCCACCACCAGACAATTTTTGTAGTCATTTTTATACACAGTGAATCACCCACATAACAAAAGTAGAACTTTTTTTTTTCAGATTTATATGAAAATTACGGAAAGAACGTTACTGAAAAAAACAACAGAGGGTAATTTAATGCGGATGTCTGGATAATTGGTAACCGTTAATTTGTAACCATTATGTTTGTGTTAAACGTTTAGTTATAAGGATAATGACCATATGATTTCGTAGTTTGATGTGGCCGTACCCATTCACTCTGATTGGCTGCGCGGAAGCTCTGGGAACGGGCATTGTGTCTGACTGGCTACCGCGTGTAGCGGAAGGTTTGGAGAGTAGGTTACCAGGCGCTGATTGGCGAACGGCGTTCCGACAGGTTTCCTGGATAGTGGGCCCACATTGCTGGCGTATACGCCTGGAGTTCGCGGCGACAATTCCGCCTCTGTATTATTAAGTACTCTGTGGCCAAGCTAAACTCCATCGCCCTCTACACATCGAGCAGAAGTCTCTTGTTCATTGACTGCCACCATAAGCAGAACTCATTCTGCTGTACCAACCAGCCACTCGGAATGAAGACACCAGAGTACTGAAAGTTTACTCTATCAATGTAGTTACTCTTTGCTTACCATTACCTTCGTGTTCTAAACTTATTGAAGCTATTACCTGCATACTCGCAGTTTCCGCTGATGAGAAGCCGAGGTTTCTATTGTGCCGGTGGCTTGCCGACACATGAAAACAAGTAGGTACTCTGTCTCTACTTCTTTCAGTGGAAAATTACCCGAAAATCTCATTTCACCCCTACCCACTCCGGTAGTGCTCAAAACAAGGCCAAGTGGGTGGTTTTGCCATAGTAACATACAGCAAGTATAGTTTCCTTATTATATTGTAGGGACCAGAAATATTTAGAACTTCGTTTTTAGACTGCCTCAAAAATATTGCAGAATACAATAATAACTGAACATGGGGTCACCCAAATACAAACATATGATTAAAAAAATTAAATTATATAAAATATTATATACAAATCCTCTCAAATTCTAATTTATATTGCTTCATAAAACAATTTCAAATATTACATTAATAAAGATACCCTGTGAAAAAACTATCTTTAATTATGGCGTTATTAAAGAAGCCCTTCCCCCCGGTGGAGTTCCGTGCCTTATTGAGTTCCTCTCTGGTTCTCTGCCACAAGGAAGGAAGCCAACTTTTTTATTTCTTCCGCCTCGTTCTCCGAAACATTTTCTAACAGTCAGGGAATGTAGAAGGCCGCCCCTGGTGACGTCACATATGTCACACATGCTCGCAGAAGGTCCGGAAGAAGGAGGGGTGGTGTAGAGGGGAGCAACCCACAAGACGGCCGTCGCCCAGTATTGTTCCGGCGCTCGCTCAAGCTGCAGTACGACGGGGCACCGCGAACCCAGTTAAGGTTGACGTCCCCAACGTCGTCAGCGACTCCCACGTTTTTTTTTATACACCAGCTATCGCGGGACGTCCTTTCTTTAAACGGGTACTTGTTGTTCGATGTGGCGCCGTCACACTACCTACCAGCTCTGACGCATCGGTGTACACGGCATTATTAATAAAATGCCACGTGAAGTTAAAATGAATGCAGTGTACCGCTGGCTGAATTGTTGCGAGGCAAGCTAGTCTTGGTCACAACTGCACAATCTTGGTTCACGCAGTGGAAATAATCAACGTGGAACCGATTAAAAGGTAATGTATCACATGCACGAGCAAGCGGCAACACGCCCACTGCGCACACGACGTGAAGTTAGCTGCAGTGCTTCGTTAATAAAATACCCTATTTATTTATTATTTTCACTCTCAAGACCGCGATGTTACGAGCCGCCCAAATCACTTCATTCTCTATTCTCTTATTTTCAATCGGCAGACAGAGAATATTAGTAACTGTAAATATGTAATAATGCAAAACAATGGTGGATACTATTATTAAGATCTTATATAAAGTGCCAACGGTTTCAAAACACCCTCTGAAAAACTAGTTGCGACAAGTTGGTAAATAAATATAAGACAGTGCACAATTCACCTTAACTTTAAACGGGCTAAATTGTATTGTTTTACACGTAAAAAAATATAAGAATGCGCATAACATAGACGTTAAGAATTTGTTACTGCCACTATAAGACTACACATGATCCAGTTTAACTGCTTCAGCCCACAGAACACGCAGCCAGGGACTGGACAGAGACGGCCAGTACGCGAGACGTCCTGCGGCAAGGACCTCCCTCGTGGCAGGACCGCACAAAGGACTCGCGTCCCGCCGGCAGCATTCCGGCCGCCACCGATCATCCTGCCCGATCGCCGCATGAATGGAAGAGCCGCGGCCGTCGCTAACAAACGTGACGGGGCAGTAATTCGGAACAGTCGTCTTGTTTATACACGCCAGCTCCGCTGCTATCCCCGGCCACGACAAGGCACAAACAGCTGTGTACTCCGCCACGTCACAGCTATCTGCCGATACCATCTCCCCCATCTGCTCCGCGGCCATCCTCGTTTCTCATTCCACCGATCACTCATCACTCCCGCGCCACCCAATTACTTTCACCGTTTAATCTAGTCCATTCCCGGTTACTTCCTACTTTTCTGAAACCCTGGCAAAGTTCTACTTCCAGGATATTCCTCCGCCTCATGCAAGCAAAGCTTAGAAATTTACACCAGAGGGCCAACGCACCGCATTCGTGCATGCTCAGTGTAATAATATGTTGCATAAGAACTATTTATTACTAGTCGTTACCAACAAACCTATTTTCTCTCTGTCTATTAAAATTAGCTAAGAATTAAATATTATAATTTGCGGATGAAATATTAGTAAACTTTATTTACTAATATTAGTAAAAGGAAACAATAAGGTAATTTAATGTCAACATTAGTATAAGATGATTGTGATAAATGACTTATATAGAAAGCAAAAAAAAAAACACGTTATACATGGAGTGATTTTTAATAGGTTTGATTAAAAAAGTGTGACGAAACCGCAAATAGACTATATCCTTCTATTAGCTCTGTTCTTCAATGGCACGAAAGCGGTGTCTCTAGGCCAAATCACGAGACTGCTGTCGAACGACGATCACCTGTCTAGGCCCAAGCGACAAAATAGTCATCTGACAATGTGGCACATGTCTACTCCCCCGCTACACCTTATCAACATTTATCAATCCTAATTCGTTTCAAGATGTGGAAGGACAAGTAGGCTCCTCTGCCCTTTTAACCTCGGCGGAATGTAATGTTTTCTCTGGAAATAAGGAGTAAAAAAAGGACGCCGAAGTTCGTTTTGGGTGCGCCATTATTATTTAAAGAGTTGAAATTCATACAGTAGCAGCGATCTAATGGCTGACCTACTATGCGATGACTTCGACGATTTAAATCTTGAACATCCGAGCAATGATGCGATCAAAAAAATCTTCGAATGCCAAGTAGTGATTTTGAAAATTTGTTGTGCATAATCGATACAAAACTACGAAACTGACCCACGAGATTTTTTAGTTTTCTTTTCATTTCATTCTTTGGCAATTTTAATACTATACGTAGTAGTAAGTGCATTGAATCCCACCTAGAACTTCCACATTTGTAATTCGTGCATTTTGGGCCCACTTTTCATGTAAACGGTATAGTTCAGTCAACATTGCAGTATTTTCTACAGTCCACTGCACATTACACTCCATATCAAGAAGAGAGGAAGAAAAATATAAGCAAATACGTCATACCCACGTGCAAATTGGCGTGAGTTAAGCAACAACACTTCTGCATTCGGAAGTTGTTCTGAGGTCACTGGTCTAGAAACTCTAGGGCGGGTGACACACGTGACTTTGTGTCTAGACATTGTCGCCCGACCAAGTCAGCCGACTTTCTTTTGATTGTGTCTGACGCTCGATGAAAAACGGAAAAACCTGTCACTTTCCTGAGTCACGCGACTTTGTGTCTATAGTTAAGGCTTATTCTACTCAGGTTGGGACTCTGAATACTTTTAGTTTGGCAAATAAAAATTTTCGCCATTAGGTAAGCGCTAGTGTCCCATGTGTACCGCCAATTTTTTATATTGTCTACGTTGAAAAAATAATTGCATTACTCATAATTCCAAATAAAATAATTTCTTATCTAAGTAAAATTATTTTTATTATTATTAATGTAGCATAAAATTTTAATTATAAGTGACCTCTTTGGAACAATGCGAACCTAGCGGCGGAAAATTTCCCTATGCCTAAATTTCCCATAAGGAAACTCGTTTTGTTCCTTATTTCAGTAGAATTAAACTTACTTTAGTCTAGTCGTAGTATTTCACACTTTTTGAATAAAAACTTTGAAAGCTGCCCCATATATGACATGTCTGGTTGTTTCTTAAATACGCCGTGTATCACAAGCGTTTTATATTTTTTGTTGACATCAACTACCATATTTTAAGGTTAAATTGAAATTTTATTTATATTTTGTGTGTTAACAAAAATTTTTGGTTTACAATTAACATGAATTAAAACAGTGAGAAAATAGGTGTGTTGGTAATGCCTAGTAAGAATAGTTCTTATGCAAAATTCTATTACACTGAGTGCGGACAAATGCGGTGCGCAGTAACTTTGGCATGATTTTCTAGACTTGGTTAAGTTTTGTTTGCACGAGGGGGATAAATATCCTTCAAGTAGAACTTTAGAAGGGCTTCAGGAAATTTGTAAGTAACCGTGAATGTACTATACACAGTGTATGACAAAGTCGCCTGGTGGTGTCGCCTGCTCAAGTCACCGCAGTGCAGACACGACTTAACACACCACGAGTAATATCTACAATTAAACGTATGGGAAACGTGCATGGCCGCGGAAACGTAACAATGCTTGACATATCTTCCATGTCTTGTGAATTCGCGTAATCATTGGGAATTGTGTATAGTTTTATCATTACTTCTATGTTACATATATTTTTGTACATATTATAAAGTTGGTAGCTTCGATTAGCGTATTATTCATTATAGGTAACAGCGACATTGCATGAGATACTGTAAAACATAAAAAGACTCAAATATCAAAAAATAAATTATTTACATTTTTTAACCTCAACATAAACACATGCGGTCACAAATAGAAAAGAGCCGACAAAATAACATCTTTGCCAGCCTATGGTTAATTTCACAACATGCACAATGAACTTAGATTCTGCTACACTGGTAGAAAAAATGCCCGTAATGTTGCGAAAATACCGGTTACAAATTATCCAGACATCTGGATTAAATTACCGCCTCTTCGTTTTTTTTCTTCAATAAAGTCTTCTCCGTAAATGTCTCATAATTCTGACAAAAAAAAACCTTCTACTTTCGTTATGTGGGTGATTCACGGTGTACAAAAATGACTTTAAAAAAAATTGTCTGGTGGTGGGATTTGAACTCGGAAAATAGGCATGACTAGTCGAACACGTCATCAACTAACTTACCAGGCTTTTACTAAATTTGTAAAAACGAAATTTATGTGCAATGATGCAAATACCACTTAATTTATATACATTTTAGTGTGATTGCGATTTTATTTTTTCTCAGGTTTACAAACAGGGGTAAAAAAAAAATTATATTACCAATTTATTTTACTAGGTATAACAGAGAAACTAAAAACGTTTAAATACTTTGACCTGTAGTGGGATTTCTACACATATAGAAGATTAAACACTCTATTAACAACCCGAACCACTCAGCTAACACACCTTTACACGAAATATTTCGTAAATATGCATTTCACATGAAAGTGACAAACGAGGATGTCTTATTTTCAAGTGTTGGTAGAATGCTTGCTATATTTGCGGTTTATACGAGGTTGCGAAGGAATTGTCTTATTTTCGTTATGTGCATGTTTCACTGTGTTTACAGAAGGTTTTGTCCTGTAGTGGAATTTTAACTGGAATCGATCAATTGGCACTCCATGAGTGGTTTGCCACTCGCCTACTGATATTTTACACGCATTAGTAATGTGAAGACGGTATTTTATACGATTAGTGTTATATTTTGCATTGCTCGTTTCTCAAAATCGAAGTCATAAGAATACGAAGAGCTTACGTATTTATATTTACGAAGCTCATTTCCGTTATTCGCCATTACGGAGTGCCTTTCCGTAAATTAACACTACATCTCCGTAAAAGTATTCGTAAATCTACAGAAATTTCTAACAGTGAATTATTGGTTGGCATAAGCAGCCTTCACTGGCCGACGGCTGTCGTTTCCGTGCCTTTAGAAATTTCAGATTGATGAAACACAAAATAAAGATGAGAGATCCCCAATTTCGTGTTTTGCGTGTTCCTAATGTTGTCGGATGAATAACTACAAGAGCTGAACGCTTTCATGCAGTGATATTACGTTTGTTTAAACTTGGTTTTACAACAAATTCACGATTTTAGAATAATAAAAAAAAGTGTGACTTGATTGCAACGTATTTGCTTTACAGCGCAGTCTAAATTAGTGAGATACAATATCAAATCACTTATTTAAATAAACAGTCTCCAGCCTTACTCGAAGTCACGTGGTTTTGACAATTGGGTAGAAAGAAACGCAGTTTAGTGTTGGCACGCACAGAGAGTTATTGCGCAACATGAATCTACGGCCTGTGTGTATTTGAAGTATAGCTGGTCCTTAAATTATTTTACGAAATTTTCACTATAACAGATACTTTCAGCATACCAAGTTTAGTCGAAATTGGTCAAATGGTATGGTAGATAGAGCAAATAAACGTAAAATATTCGTATGTCCCCCATTTCGAAAATAAGTTCCTCATACTCTTACATTGCATTTATTTGTATGGCCTACAATAGTATTACTTACATCCCAAAATTGTGTGAGAATCGGCACAGTAATTTTCGAGATATAATACAAAAGTTTAATTTTTTAATGTAGTGCTGTCTTCAAAAATGACGCACCGACGGCAATAACCATCTCTAAATTCAATGCTTATATGATGCACTTTCAAAATACAAAATCTGATGTAAATAGGTTAAATTGTTCCCGAGTTATGACATGGAACCCTAAATTTTAAAATATCAACTTCTCTGAAAGTAAGTACCCGAAGTGCTCTAAAACTATGAAAATCTGATTTCCTTACTAACTTCTGTATCTTTCCCAAGTTTTGTTATATTCGGTTAGCGTGTTCAAATGTTTTTACGGATACACACGCACACACACACAGACCCACACACACGCAAAGAAACAGACATAAAAGTGATCTCATCATTTTCAGTAGAAATAACTTTTTTTTTAAATACTAAAAACCTTGCCCTACATAAAATAAGCGTAAAATCTGTGCATAACCGTATTCAAAACGTACAACTCACAGTATGTGAAAGTTTGGGTGATGGAGGGTGAGAGATAATATTTAACTGAACCTGGATACTGTCACAGAGAGTTTGAGACTACCCCCTTCTCGAAACAAGAAATCGGCGTCTATGGTTTGTATGATTCACATTTCGAATGCCTTTTATTGTCCACGCATGTAAAACCATAGTCTATTCGTGGTATTTTCACACTTGTTTAATCAAACCCTTGAAAATCACTGCATGTATGTTGTCTTTGGTTGCTTCCTAAATATTCCGTATATCGTAAGTTTTTTATACATCTGTTAACATAAAATTATCTTAGTTTTGGTTAAATTTAAATTATTTTTATGTTTTATTTATAAATCGTAATATTTCACTAATAAATACAGTGAATTAAACAGAGAGAAAATATGTATGTTGGTAATACCTAGTAAGAAATAATTCTAGTGTAAAATAATATTAAACTGAGTGCCTGGTATCTTTCTTTGGTGTAATTTTCTAGTTTAAGTAATGCTTTGTTTGCATGAGGCGGAGGAATAGCTAGAAAGTAGAACGTTTTCATGACTTCAAAAAAGTTAGAAGTAACCGTCAATGGACTATAATTAGATCTGCGGTCGTTGAAGATGGTCGATGAATTTTCTCCTGGTATTCCCGTATCCTTCGCTACCGTAAACCGTCGCCTTTCTACACACATCTCACCCACACTGACGCCGCCTCACAGACTGGATCCCTACTGAATGCGCTGTGTAGAAAACGGGATGTTCAGTGTAGTTGACCAAATCGTGGCGAGTATGTAAGATGTCATTGTTAACCAAAAAAATTATGTTGAGTTGAAAGATTCAGGTGGCTATTAACAACGAGGTCTTGAGAGCCGATGAGGGAGAAATGAGGTGAGAATGGAGCAGCGCCGGAGTGCAAATGCTGGGGANGTTATGTTTTATTTATAAATCGTAATATTTCACTAATAAATACAGTGAATTAAACAGAGAGAAAATATGTATGTTGGTAATACCTAGCAATAAATAGTTCTGATGTAAAATAATATTAAACTGAGTGCGCACAATTTAAGTGTCTCGTACCTTTGGTGTAATTTTATACTTTTAGTAATACTTTGTTTGCATGAGGCGGAGGAATAGCTAGAAAGTAGAACGTTACCATGACTTCAAAAAAGTTAGAAGTAACCGTCAATGGACTATAATTAGAGCTGCGGTCGTTGAAGATGGTCGATGAATTTTCTGTTGGTATTCCCGTATCCTTCGCCACCGTAGACCGTCGCCTTTCTACGCACATCTCACCCACACTGACGCCGTCTCACAGTCTGGATCACTACTGAATGCGCTGTGCAGAAAACGGAATGTTCACTGTAGGTGGCCATATCGTGGCGAGTATGTAAGAAGTCGTTGTTAACCAAAAACGTTGAGGTGAGTTGAAAGATTCAGGTGGCTATTAACAACGAGGTCTTGAGATCTGATGAGGGATAATTGAGGTGACAATGGAGCAGCACCGGAGTGCAAGGACTGGGAAAACAGGATATCCCCGAGAAAACCCGTTGACCAGTGGAATCGTCTGGTACGATTTCCATCCGGGAGTGACACGGCCGGGCGGCTGAACCGTGTTTGCCTTGGTGTGAGAATAGCTGTCGAAACGCTCAGCCACCGCGGCTCCTACATCGGGAGAAGTTGCTGTCGTCATCGCCCTTTCGTAGACTCCACAAAGGGCAAGCGCGGTGTACCCCAGCCCTCTATATAATATACTGAGCATACCGTTTGCGATAATGCTTTAGTAAGCAAAGTAAAAAACAGCAAGGAACCTGTACTACTGAGTAGAAAACTACACAGAGACGTAATGGCGCAGCAGATCCTTTGAAGCGGACGTGTTTTATTTTGGCGCTGATTGGCAAACGGTATTTGGCTGGCCAGTGACGTCCTTTTACTGGCGAGTGCAGTTAAACTTTGTGGTATAAGTGGTTGTTTCACGTCTGTATTCGTAAGTACTCTGTGCCAATACCAATACCATTGGCATATATCCTTGGCTAACGCTGTAGGTCGAAGTCTGTAGTTTTATAATAGGTTATTGTCATTGCACTAGAGCAAAAAAATGAGTGTACTGGATCTGTTGTGTACGGATATCAAATACATTTTATATAGACTGTAAAAAATTTCGTAATTTTCACAGAGATATTTTTTGCATTTTCAGAAATGATTGAAACAATATAAAGATTTCTCTTGTAAAACTACTCGTTTGTAAAACTAGAAGGGCCGTGTTTGTAACAGACCTCGAGAAATGTTTTTTCTCTACTGACCCGTGTCCACAAGCTTCAATAAAATGGCGGACACTCAAAAACGTAAAACCATATATAGCTTTTTCTGCAGAAAGTATGCGTGATATAACCATAGTAGTGTACAAAATAAATGCATGTTTGTATTATAAATGTATTGCAAGTCAGAATAACGTAAAACATTTCAAACAACTCACATAATAATAATAATAAAATGGCAACTTGCAGAATACGTGCCCTTATTACTCATTAACTGTAAATAATTCTAGTTACACAGAACATTTTTAAATTACATAAAAGTATTCTTTCAAATCAACTAACTTTCTTAATATTTGGTAAATACTTGCAGGTATATTTAATATAAACACAAGCTATAAGTTTGGAAATCAAGTTGGTCTAGTGGTTAAGGTTCAAGTCCCGGTGCTGGCAAAGTATTTATTGTTTTGAAAATTATAATTTCTAGAAGAAAAAAACTATATTATGTACACTTCTTAATAATGTAAGTTGTAATACAAGGCTATCATTTGTAACATTACAAATATACGTTTCGCAGGTTTTACAAGAAGTCTGTAGGTCTACAAAGGATTTTGTTGGCAAGTGGGTTTCCAAGGATTTTTATTGTAATAGGGCAAACAAATTTTTTACAGTGTAGAATATTCACAATAAAGTGAGCATTTTTTTTTTTCAAATTTCTCTCATTTGATATAATAGGCAATAAATATATTCTATTTTATCCTCAGACGCTAACTTCAGAGCCCGGTGGAATATATACACTGTGTTTATTACTTAAGTGGCAATGTTTAATTAAAAAGGTGGTTAAAGATTAAAAAATGGCTCTAAGTAAGGTAACTCACTTTACTGTGAACAGCTTATAGTATATCAGCGACTAAATTAAAGGGGGAAGCCTACCTGGCGCTTGAAACGCGTTTCAGTGTTTTTGAAATACACGTTTTTTTTTCAAGAAACTATTAAACGTGCGTCCAATGTGTTGATCTAAGAAAAGAACATACACTTCAGACAAGGGCTGTTGAGTGCTTTCAAGAAGTCACTCACAATAGATACACCATTTCAGGTCATCCCACGCACATAAAAACGGCTTTTTCAAAGCGACGCATCTCAAAATATACGCGTCAGATAGGTACAATGAATATAGAAGACGCTTTAATTACCATTGCTACATTCTATCCGCTGGTGTCAAATTATTCAGTCACCTCTTTAAAGTGCCATAGGTGCACGTACTTGACAAAATACTGCACTCTAGTTCAGAGAGGTGAGGGGGCACTTAATACCCTTAACAGTGTAACACTTAAGTTGAAATATAATTCTAGAACTTTTTCTGGTAGACATAGCGTTAAATACAACGTGTATACTTGTTTGTTAAGGCGACTATGATATCTGATACCTGTGCGCTGTATATTAACAAAGGGAATGATGTGGATGAACAAGAGCTCTCAGAACAGCAGCTTCCTCGGGTCCAACCGCTGACAAAGTGGGAGGTAGGGCTGACAGGAAAATAGGTTTCCAACAACAACCACCCGGTCACCGTGACTATGCTAATAGGAGAGTAACTGCTTTAATACACCCCCTCCCTAATCAATGTTGCCCGGCAAGTTTAATCCTCCGGTATCGGCGCGCCGCTTCACCAACTCCGGGTATGCCAGGGGTGCACACGTTATTGGTGGTAGCTGAAAACACAGGCGTTTAACCCACTCGCACCCGATTTAACTTATAGTTTCAGGTGTTGAAAATAATAACTCTTATAATGCGTGTTGTATTTATCGCCGGCAAAGAACTGGATTCGTGATCACAAATCAATGAACAGTGGGGTTTGTGTTCGCCTGTAAAAATAAGAACCATCCGTGGTCTAGAATACTATAAACTGTTCGCGATAAACTAAGCACTTTTGAAACCTTTGCTTGCGATATTTTGGTTTACAAATTGTATATTCTTCAACTATGCGTAAAATTGACACTACCTTGGGTCTCGTCACTTTATCCATGCGCCGATCAAGTCAAACTGTGCAAATATTAGAAAAGTAAATACTTTACAAATTTTTTAATATTATATTTATGTTCTTTAAAAAGCGGCAAGCAAAATAAGCTACTTCGGTATTCACAAATGTTTACCAAATCATTTTAATTCGACGTGAAGAGATGGCACTACTTTCCCTCCGTCGTTATCAACTTTACTGGGAGCATACCAGTCAGTTCGCCTGTTAAAATACGTATATGCGTGTACAAACAATGATATTTCTCAAGAATTGATTTCAAAAGGGCTTAAATAACAGTAAACAGCATATAACGCTTTTTAAAAATCATTTACCAACAAGGAAAGTCACTGGGGCATTGAGCTTTGCGTTGTAGAGTATAAAAAAAACCTCTCTTTGCGTTATGTACACAATTGTGTAACCGGGGTCTAGTAAACTTCATACTCAAAATGTTCTTCAAAGAACTCGAATTGTTGAAATACATGTCAGTGAATGCGCTGACATTTTTATTACATTTATTTATATTTGTATTCATATGTTAAAATATATAAAATATAATATTACTGATGATTGCCAAACTGTATTAAGTAAATTAGGATAACATGCTAAATTATTCTTACGGATAAAAAGTGAAAATTATCGTAATTTATGTTACAATTATTACATGCAGTATCTCCAAATTTACCATTTATATGAAAATAATCCTATACTTTAAATAAAACATAATACATATTACGTCAAGAATTATTTAACCCGTGTTAATTTACTTCATTTTTCTCTTATATTTTTATTTTAGTAAACTATGAGAGATTTTATTTTTGTATTTATAATATTATATGTTCTGTTAAATCTAAAATAAATGTATTAAATTTATTTAGGTTATTATATTCTAACCACCTTTTTTGTACAGTATAGTAATCAATTTAATGTCCATATAACTTTTCTGTCACAATTAAGTGTTCATAAAAATATTTCTCTTTGATATGTCATATTTTCATGATTTACTCAACTAGGTATAAATAAATCTTGATAAACTTTTACTTTAATATTAAATATTTAATCATTATTGTACTGGTAATAGTTTGCATCTCTTTATGTTAATTGTCTGTAGAGAATATGTAATTTAATGTTATCGATGTTATATTCTTTCTTTAAAAATATGAGTTTGGCCTATATTCAGTGGCATTACAACGTTTCTCTTTTATATATTTCTACAGGTAAACAAATATACTAATTCTGAATCCCTTCTATGTAACTTTATGAACAGGGTTTTTCACATAATTTACGTACTATAAAATTTCTTATTCCTGATCAAAGAATAGTACTTTTTTTATCTTTAATTAGTTCCAGTAGCTCTATGTATGTTGACAGTATGGACAGAGGTTCAAGGACATGCATTGTCATGCAAGAGCATAACACCCTTGGTTAGCATTCCTCTGGGTTTCATCCGAATGTTAACCCTCAGCTCGTCAGTGAGCATCACACCGTAACGAAAACTGTCAACTGTTGCACATTTATCCTGATAACATTCCATTACTGTCACTTAGGAATATCAGAAAATTGTAAGCATCTATTTTCCAGCTGATGTTTGATTCTCTCGCACAAACTTTCCAGAAACCCAAGACTATCGTCCATGATTTCGTAATCATAGTCATGGCTGTTTTGCTTATGGTTTGCCACATAATCCAGAGGTCGTGTGGCTGGCGGTTGGCCTGCTTGCCTTGTACAAAGTTGAACCTGGTTAAATCCCCGACCAGGTCACTCCCGGATTTTTGCATGTGGTAATCGTGCCGGATAATGCCGCTGGTAGATGGGTTTTCTCCGGGATCTCCTGTTTCCCATGCCCTTTCATTCCGGCGAAACTCCATACTCACCTCGCTTCCCCCTCATCGACTCTCAAGTTCTCGCTGTTAAGAGCCGCTTAAATCATTTCACTCACTGCCACTCGTCTATCAAACGTGAATTCGGTCTCATCATTCTTGGACGTCCGCCTCCATCGCCATGACAGCATACAGTTTTCGATAAATATTGGTAAGAGGAAACCCTCACGACCTCAAAAAAAAAAAAAAAAAAAAAAAAGAGGAACATGTAAAGTTATATCCCCGATCTCGCCATNCTGCAAACGAGCTGACGTAATACAATCATACTGCATTGCCGCCACTGGGGACGCAGTGACCTTGAACAGAAAGCACTGCTACGACAATCCGGGCAACAGACTATATAATATGCGTGCGGATATTTATTGCTTCATTTTTGATTTTATATCCTAAATGTCGGGTTATGTTGAAAAACGAGTACGTAACAAACGTGTACACTGTAACAAAATTTATTGTAAGTTTCCTAAACTGTAATGGATGTTTTTAAGCTATAAATTTTATGGAGATAATACCACGTGTCGGAATGTAAAAATAGATGTGTTGAGCGTTTCTACTATACAAGGTTTTCGACTTCCCTACGCATTTGACTATTTGTGAGCGAATGCAGGAACGGTACAGTGGATTATGGTAAAATAGTTTACCATTCGCACTTTCTCACTATTCGTATACATTGATTTGGTAATTTTACGATTAATCTCTTAGAGTGTAGGTAGCAAAATGAAAGTTGGTATTCTTTATGGCACCGTTCATGGTCATTGTATACATATACAGTCTGACGTACTACATAGCCCTGAAAAATGCCGTAAAGAATATCTGAAACGTGAAATACGTTGCAGAGGTTTGGTTGGAAAACACGTGATTAAAAAACAGTTAGAATTCAAGAAACGTCTCGTGCCTAAAGATAAGTTTCGAGTTCTTATTTATACTCCAAATATATATTTTTCAAGAAAATGGCTAAAAACGGGTGTTTGATACCCAGAAAATTCATTGTTGTCTTAATACACACATCATACTTTTCTATTTAATAACGTGGAGTAAATATTTAGGTTAACCGCTAAAAGTTACGTTCAGGAGAGTCGCCGATGGGAAGATAGAGCGTGATTTGAGCGCCAACCACGTAGAGGCGATGAGGCAAGTGGTGAGTGAGAAACAGTCGCCCTAAAGCTCACACATTTCGAAGCCACGAATGAGCATAATAGCTGCAGACAGGTGGAGCCCACACGGAGTCGGCTCCTAAAGACAACATCTGTAGTGTCTACTGGACGTGTAAGTCTTGAAAGAGTAATGATATTAAGTGGGTGTTCATGAAATTGTCTTTTTTTATCAGTATAATGTCTAATGTCCACTTTAATGTCCATTGACATAGATTATTCATGCTAAGTGGTGAAGGGTAGAATCATAAATATTGTTTTTCATAATCATGCACCCAACAAAATATTGCGTTATACACTCACGGACAATGAAATTTGCGAATCCAGAATGCTTGTTATCCTGCCACACATTGTCTAGAAGTCACAAGTTTAACTGAAGATGTTTTAAAAAGTCCTGAAAATGTCATTAATTTAGTTTAATGGAATTACCACAGAGTAAATAAAACTGCAGCCTGCTGCGAAATGTACCCTATTGTTTGGGCTGATGTTCGTAGTGGCGCCCGTATCAAATTCCAGAGTTTCATGCATGTCATTTTAAGCTAGTGTTGACAGACGACACCATTCTAGTTTATCTAAAGTCTTTCGACGACCACTTTGTTGCTTCGAAGATTTATCGTAATTCTTGCTATCGAGGTACATACTTGAAATGGTCAAACGTGAATATCCAAACTTCGCCTGCTTAGCCGAGATGCTATGATCCATCTCACGAGCTCCCACAACAATAAACCACTAANAATATCCAAACTTCGCCTGCTTAGCCGAGATGCTATGATCCATCTCACGAGCTCCCACAACAATAAACCACTAAAGTAGTTCAAATCGTGATAACCTGTTACCCTCATGGCACAAGCATTTCTACGAACTTGCACTGATGTCTGTTGCTTTATATGGGTAGCTGGCAGCCGCAACATTTACTGCACAAAGGAAACTTCTAGTAATTCACATGAGTTTATATATTAAGTTTTTGTTGATATAACTGTACACTGTGTTCCACTCTTTACACGGAGGCCACGCTTCCCAAATTTAGGTGCTGAAATGCTAAACACATCAAAAGTAATGTAATTTAATTTAATTTACATTTTACATAGCATTTTTCAAAGAAATATAAAAAAAGTTAACTCATACATTTATTGAATTTTTTGATGTCTGCGGCGTTTACAGTTAAAATTGTGGGTGTCCTCCACGGATATAATTTAACAAAAACTTTGTGGCAAATATTTCAATAGTTGCCATGACGCACCTTACCTTTTTAAAATCTGTGTGTCAGACGGAAAGGAAAAGAATTGTTTTTCTTTTCAAAGTTTCGCTCTTCGACTGGGAAGCAATTTTCCGTCTCCATTATCCCAAAAACAGACAAAACACAAACATTTGCGCTGAAAAATCGTTGGTATATCTTGGTGCTTCGGTAATAACTTAGTTTAAATGTGTCCATCGATTATATACATTCCAAATACCACTCTTGAAGTTCTATGGCTAACTATTAGAAGATTGTCTGGCTAATGATATTTCACGAATTAAAGACTTATATTAAAAATTAAAAATTTAAAATAGGCAGTACTCTTTCTTTAGCTTCTATAAATTGCAAACACCATCACTTGTATTACTCGCATATCTAACTTGATTGGAAATCACTAAAATTGTTCCTGAATAATGTAAGGTACGTATAACTCGGCAACGTCAACAAAATATCTGGAAAGGATGCGGTCATGGGTGTTGACCTTGCTCAAGGAGATAGTTCGGGGGCAGGGAAGGTCTAGCGAGCCAATCACAGGAAAGTAACAGTGACATGATACCTTCTGTATAGTCTGCGCGCATGTAGAGCGAACACGTCAGTGTTGACAGAGTTATTCGCTAAAGAGTAGATCATGGATTGTTCAAGTAGAAAATGTCCTATTATTCACAATCAAAGTACGTAGAAAATATGGCTAACGTAATTGCGTTTTATGTTTTTATGTTTTGATAACGAGAAAGTTTCTGGACGACATTCTTATCACATCGAAAATGCCACGAAATTAGGAGCAGCTGCGACAGGGAAATCGGTGACGAAAATATGTAAAATAAGTTACGAAATTAGTGTATCAAAACTAATAGATAAAAAAAGTATGTACACCTACGAAAAAAACGAAAGACAAGTAACAATAAAAACAGTTCCGGAAGACTTTGATTTGTGCGTTGATCGACACACAACTCAAAACCTTTATGCCCCTATAAAAAAGTACCTACCTAAAAAAANCACGAAATTAGGAGCAGCTGCGACAGGGAAATCGGTGACGAAAATATGTAAAATAAGTTACGAAATTAGTGTATCGAAACTAATAGATAAAAAAAGTATGTACACCTACGAAAAAAACGAAATACAAGTAACAATAAAAACAGTTCCGGATGACTTTGATTTGTGCGTTGATCGACACACAACTCAAAACCTTTATGCCCCTATAAAAAAGTACCTACCTAAAAAA
>NQII01013545.1:0-19149 GCA_002778355.1 Clitarchus hookeri
AGGTGATTTCAGCATAGGGAGAATTTCCGCTACGAGGTGCGCTGATGTCCCGAAGAGGTCGATTCTATGCTGGCCGTGTGATATACACTTGTCCCAGGCTTACTGTTATGTATTAACTGATTTGTAACTATTATTCGCGCCGTCCCATGCTGTTTACATGATTATGAAACAAAATTATAGTGGTAGAGATAGTGATTTATCGCGGGAAAAGTTTACTTTTTTCCTAGGATTCAACGTACTGTACACGTGTCCGACAGTTTTATTTTCTTATTGGCTGTTATGCATGTATTAAGACACTATCTCTTTTCACTGGACCAATGAGGATTCTAATACTATAAGGCAGAACGTTCGTGATTGGTCTGCAAACAACTTAGCTGAGACAAAACCTTGTTCATGCAATCATTAAAGAATAAACTAGTTAGAGTGTTATAGAGTATATGTTAGATCAAAAGATTTTCGCCATTTTCCACCATCTATATATATATATATATATATATATATTAGTATTTGCCAGTGAGCTTTCGTAAACGCGCCTTTTAAGCGTGAAAAAATCAAAATCTAAAACCGTCATTATTGTTGTCGAATCTAATTAACGTAATTGTGTAGTATAACATTTTGATAATTACAGTTTTTCGAGCGAATATTAAACAACATGTAAACATATTAAATTTAATTTCCTATTCTAGTGCGAAGAACAACGTTACGAAGTTTGCGTGGGTTCTATCACAAAACGAATCAAAAGATTTTTCTAAAAAAATTATATTTATTTTATGTGAATTAAAATTATCCCATTTGTTTTCGTGAAAAAAAAAACGAAAAATATCCGGTACCAGTGCAACACCAGTGATACCTGGAGGCGAGAATATTTAGTTTGTCAAACTACCAGCATAGGTAGGGGAAGTGATATTTCGCGAAAATAATTCGAGACAAGATACAGTCCAAAGCATTGTAGGGTCGTCCAGCTTCTTTGATTGGCTAAAAAATGTTCTGGCCCGAGTTAACCGTTTGCGCACGAATCACGAAGGATCAGTGTCGGAGTTACATAATCCTGAGTGTCTTGGTCAAAGACGGACACTGCACCAGCAGCCAATGGAGGATTAACAACAACTGAGGTGTGTATATAGTATTGAAGTCTACTGTGTGCTCCGATTTTTACGCGAAAAGTCACTTCCCAACATGAGTAGAATAAACATGGCTAACATGGGGTCAGCAGGCGGGATGTTCGGTCACATAGTACTTAGCCCATACAGACCCAGTGTACACAATTGTGTATATTACTCGCGTGTAGGTAATGTCTGGTGTGTACTGCACATCGCGAAGCTCAGTGACCAATTATTAGAGCACCGAGTATCACGCGAATTCCTTCTGCGACGAGGTAGACTACTAACACTTGTTATTTACTCCTGCTGCTGTGATTGGACAGCAGTTGTTTGTACACGCCCCGTTTAAGTGTGAGCCAGTAATACGCGGGGAGTAATAGTGTAAGTGAGCTTTGAACAGTCCTGTACGAAGGCCTCACACAACCAATAAGGAGACGATAGTGTCTCGAGTGTATAGAGGACAGTAAAGCCTAGCCTGTTGCCACATAAATCTGCGAAATACTCGGGGCTCTACCTATGATCTTACATGCGGGTAAATGATTCGCAAACCGGAACATTTAGTGTACAGCTCATTCGCTGTGACAACGAAACAAGTGTTGTGTCGACTTAAGTACAGTACGAATCATTACATTCTTTGTTTGCAACATCTGACGCCGTAAATGAGGGTGAATCGAGGTGAGTACGGAGCAGTGCCGGAATAAAAGCGCGGGGGAAACGGGATATCCCCGAAAAAAAACCTGCCGACCAACGGCATCGTCCGGCACGATTCCCACATGCGAACATCCGGAAGTGACCCCGCAGGGAATTCAACCCGGTTCGCCTTACCCGGCTTGCCTTACCCGTAAGTGCGTGATAACCTATGTGCCAGCCGACAGCCCAGCCAATAGGGGACCTTTCGCACCACGCAATAATGAATCAGACGCAAGCAAGCCCCAATCCCATTGCCCTTGTGTGGACGAACGGAAAATTGTCACGCCCACATCACAGCTACCGCCACGCCATTTCGTCTGTGTGTACGTTATCTACTGCGTGGTTCGGGCCGCACTTTCGCGGGCTCTCCACGAGGGGTATTGTTCGACCGCGGCCCCAGGAGAAGGCCGTGCCCCGGAACACGGGAGAAAGCCCGCCGGGAGGCGGTGCTAGGCCTCTCGTGTACCACCGCAATCCGCTATCTGTTGGCGCCTAGCTTAGGCCCAAAGCCACTGACCTTCCACAACCCGCATTACTGCTACTCCCCCGCTGCGTTTTTCACTTTCCACTGCCTGCTTCGTCATGTTATCACCCCCGCCTACAGCTTCTGTCTCTCACCCGTATGAACACACGTCGTAACTTTCGAACCATTGGGGCCGCGGGGGCTGAGCCGTTAGCTTGCTCGTCTCCCACCTGGTTCGGGTTCAATCCCCGGCCGGGTACCTCCCGGATTTTTGTATGTGGGAATCGTGCCGGACGACGCCACTGGTCATCCTTATTTTCTCGGGGATCTCCCTCTTCCCCCACCCTTTCATTCCGGTGTTGCTCCATACTCACCTCAATCACCCTCTTTGGCTCTCAAGACCTCGCTGCTAAGAGCGGCCCCAATATCTCCACTCACTTTATAACCATTCTTCCACAGAGTCGATAAGTACACAGGGACGAAATGGCGTAGCGGTTCCTTTGATGAAGGCGTGCCCATTCTCTGATTGGCCGCATGAGGTTCTGGGAACGGTTGTTCTGTCTCATTGGCTACTGCGTGCTACGAAATCTTCACTGTCTGCTGGGCGGCGGCTGGTTACCAGGCCCAGAATGGCGAACGGCTTCCCGGCATTTTCGAGCCTATTTAAAATTAATAAATATTCCGCAGTTTTTAACGGTATAATAAATTTCTCTCACTAATGCCGGCAACACGGTTGTAAACACTGTGGCGGACACGTTACGAAAATCGTGATCGGACTGATTTTTGTTTCCGGAATGCGGTTACTAGATGGAGGTTACCAAATCGTCAAAATACAGTTTTTTTTACTACCGCAGCGGTTGTGGTAACATGTTTGTCTACAATGCTGACCTTTGATGTTCTTTCTATACCCTGGAGGTTTGGCGTAGGCAAGCCGTAGTTCGATGTATTCTACTTAAGGTAGCAGCAGAGCGGCGTCCAATTGAATATTACACTCAACTGTGCAACATGCAGAACGCATTTAAAAATCGTCTCCCTACTAACAGAATTGTCAGGAAAGCACGATTTATGTAGCATACGAAACGAGAATACTTACGTTTGTGACACTGTAAAATATTTTGCTAAAATTTACATACTGAAATGTTTGAAACCTCAGTAACTAAAATATGTTTTTTTAATTTAAAAAAATGTAATTGTGTCTCAATTCTAGATGCTTCAGAAATCACGTTTTACAAGTAAACCGTCGTCAAGTAGTGCAATCGTAATAGTTACTTAATGGGTGTGTGTGAGAAAATATTCCTACCACCGTTTAAAAACATTCTAATAATGGATTTTATGTACGTTCATTTCAGTTATAAAAATGACAACTTTCATGGCTGAAATGCACGTGCAAAAAATAAACTACTAAAAATATCATTCAACATTAATATAGTTCATATTTGTTATAGATTTTTTTTTGCTTTCTGAAGTACGTCTAAATTTTAATTAAAAGCAGATTCATATATTTTAATTTTTTATATGATTTAAGTAACAAGTCATAAAAAAAAATATTTTGCAGTGTTACAAAATATATACCTTCTCTTTCATACGCAACATAAATCGTTCTTTTCTGACAATGTTGGTCACGTGTGTACCACTTTTTACCCGTTTAACGTACACACTGATTTTTAGTTTTAGGTGCTGCAAAATGAGGCCTTTTTGGTGTGAGAAGTACTTAGGAGTTTCTTATAACAAGTAACACTTTTGAACCACGGAAAGAGCTTCAGTAGAAGCCCTGTACAAGAAGCAACCGATTATAAAATAGTCGATGTATCAGCACCGACCAATAACATCGGCCAAGGAAAGGCGCTGCGTGTATTGGCACCGACCATGGTTACAGCTGTTCCGCAACACGCGAGACGTGAACGAGTATACTCGGGAGAATATGTTAAGGGGTAACGAATTCTGTGCGTTGCAGTCGGGTGCAATGCTCCACTGGAAACCACTTTACCTACCCCGTCTCTCCCCCCTTTCTTTCTAGCTCCTTCGACTCGTGGTTTATTCATGTACGTGTCTACGAACTCTGTTACGCAGTTAACGCCGTAGAGACGACCGCGCCCGAGCCGGCGGAGTGAATTTGCAGCTTGCACAAAAGCCTGGCGAATCGTCAGCGTGTTCCGACTTGCAATGGCTACTTCTTCTGCAGAGTTTTCCCGGCACTCTCCCTGCTTCCTTTGTGCCGCGGCGGTTGGCACCCTGCGTCGCCTATTCCCTAGCACGGGTCCTTTGTAGTTATCACTGCGAGCAGGAAAAAAGTTGGGAGGAGGGGGGATGAAGCAAAACAAAGACGACGAGCAGATCTGTACGTGCCTGACACAATGCACCCCGCTCCACATTTGACACGTGCCCACGGGGAACACATGCTCCGTGTCGTGCAAAAGTAATATTTTTTTAATACATAATTTCATCATTGTCGACGTGAGCTTTGAGCTTCCGATGTTTCTGTTGTCGCTAGTTGTTTATGAGAGCAAGGAAAAAAAAAACTATATTAATAAACTATATAGCTGTGTCTAGCTGTTTTTTTTTTTGCGTACAGTGTTATGTGGGAGAAATACAGGACGAGGATAAACTAGAAATCATATCAGTATTTTGTGTAAGTTGATCGTGGTTCAAAAAATCTCAGAAGTAGTTTCAGTAACTCCAGCCTCTAATGTAGCCGACTTTACGGAAAATTAAGCCCTCGCTCTCTCTCTCTTTCTCTCTCTCTCTATCTCTCTCTCTCTCTCTCAAAAAGAGTGTCGATTAAGCGAAAAAGTGAAAATAGTATAAATGTAATTTCGCCGCCACTCCAGTTATTCTTTCATATAGTGTGTAAAAGAACACGAGAATCCGACCGATTGTCACTTATTTAATCTTTTTGCACTTATTAGTAGAGAAAGCTAGAATTGGAAAACTCTTACGTTTGTGTCACCTTTGTCACAGGTACACGCGTTATTTGACACCTCCTGGGGAATCCTAGGCCAATGACAAACATAAAACAAAATGTACACCAAATCATCGCCCTTCACTGTGGCAGCATGCATCATATGGGCAACTGATATCTGCACGATTGCACATAACACCATGGAGTCTAGCCTGGAGGTAGTTGAACTCGCGAATTTTTCAGGTCCCTACTTATGGCACCTTATGGAGACATTTTTTTTCTTATTTGCTGCCAATATTTCTTTAGGTACTTCGTACGACGATTACATTAGTACTCAAGAACTTAAAGATGGTAATTATATTTTATTTAAAGTTTTATTCCAAACGGGAAGTGAAACACAACTTAATAGCATAAAACGCAATGAAGTAATTTTTTTGAGTACCTCACTGCATCGTAGTACTTAGGGCAGAACGTTGATTGGTATTTTCATGTATTAAGACCTTAATGCATATCAATTACCAAGATTACATTTAGGGATGCTTACGCGTGAGTGTATAATACACACATACACCACTGTAGCTGCACACTAAGAAGTTATTAGTAAATTTACTATATGAGTGTATACGTAGAGTGAGAACACGCGAATGGTAGAGTTATGTCCCATACATTCATGCTACCGTTCCTGCATTTGCCCAGGAAACAGTAAAATGCGTAGGAATGTTCCCAACTTTGTACAGTAACGACGCTTAACATTCCATATTTGTAGCCAGATGTGTGGTATTATTCCCATACGATATATGGGTTAAAAACTTCCATTTCAGTTCAGGAAGTTTACCAGAGATTTATTTTTTGAGTGAGCTCTGATAGGTGCCCGCCTGCCTGGAGGTTTGTATGACAGAGGCACGTTGAGTTGAGTTGAGATATTTGGACGGCTCTTAAGGCTCCCGCCTACCTGGAGCTTTTTTTCCACGTTTGGGGCCGAGAGGCGCGGGAACGATAAGGGCGACACTGCCACGCGCATCAAGTGCGCCATCGCCACTAAGCGCAAAGCTCTGGACTGGCGCGCAGTGTTCTCGTCGCACTGCGTGCACCTGTGGCTAGGGACAGGCGTTTTTCGCGAAACGATTTCAAGTTGTACTGCAAAACACTTCTGTTCATATGCACTTTCGTGGTTGGATAATTTTAAATGTCACGTTCATCAAGTGTCTTTTTCTTCTAATCATGGATGTTCAGTATCGGAGTACTTTATTACGATTGGCCCAGTCAAATAAGAACATGTCTTCTCATCCGTCGAAAGTTATGAACAGTTTGCTAAATATTTGACGGATGGACGGATACAACAAGTTCCCCTGCGATTGGTTGAAGATCACGTGACCACCGGACGGATGGAAGACTGACACATGCGACGGATGGTTTTGAGCATAGGCTGAAAATGAGGTAGACCGATCTCGCTGGCTGCGCACAACCAGTCTCCGTGTCCCAACATTGAACTACTTTTCTGCCAACACGTCTAGCAAAAACGGCATGGGTTGTATTTGAGGTTAGAATTCTGATTAGTTAACAAATACTTTGAAATGTATGTATACTTTCTATAACCCATATGTAATGCAGTTTGATAACATTCAAATTGATAAAAGTATTTCATTCGTGTAAAAGAGCTTGTCTTTTGAAAACTGAGATATAACAAACGCATTCTTCACTGTTGACGTTGTGACTTGGTCAGTTGTGTTGGTTTGGGGGTAGGTTAATGTTGGGTACATGCACAGAAGACGAATAATTGGTCTACCTAGTCTTTAGTCTATGGATGAGTACAACTTAATGTGATCATTGTTTTTTTCCGTTTGCATTATCCACGCTGTCGACAACGAGTTAACCTGTTCCGTCACCGTACCCACGAGCGTAAGAACATCGCACATTAATGGTAATAAGGTTTATTTTACTCAGGTTAGGAAGCTCAATGCTTTTAGTTTGGCAACTAACATTTTTTGCCACTAAGTAAGTGCTAGTGTCGCATGTGTACCGGATTTTATATATTTTCTACGTTACAAAACAAAATAATTGCAGTAATCATAAATTAATTCTAAAATAACTACCAAACTAAGTAGAATATTTCTCTTTTATTATTCACGTAGTTNATTAATTCTAAAATAACTACCAAACTAAGTAGAATATTTCTCTTTTATTATTCACGTAGTTTAAAATTGTAATTAAATTGAACTCTTTGGAACTCTGCGCACCTAGCGGCAGAACTTTTCCGTATGCCAAACTCCCTCATAAGAAAACTCGTTTTGTTCGCAACCTGAGTAGAAATAACCTTAATGATACTCAGCAGGGCATCAGTGCCCAGGCGCCCTGTGGCTTGCAATCTTTTCGAGAAAAACGTGTGCCACTAGTCACAGTTGATTGGGCGATCAGAAGCAGCTGACGGTATTTCCTGCAGGCCAATCACGAAAAATGCTCATTTTTAAACATAAATACTACCTGTTTTCCTTAAACATCAGCTAACTGGCAAGTGTAATGTCCCTACACTCCTATTACAGTTTAATGAAAAGTTATTAAAAACAACTTTATACCTTAAGATTATAAATAGCATCAACGAACTGGGTCGCAAGGAACTAAATGGATTATCTAGACTGGCCATAATTTTATGAAAATGAGATTTAACATTTCAATTATTTAATTTAATACCATTTTTACATGTTTTGCTACCGGCCAAAAAACTTCGTAACTAACAGAAATTTTTTTTTGTTTGTTTTAAAACCATTGCTTATATTGTCACTCTTTTTCATGATTGCACCTTTACATTCGCACGCTTGTGAGGGAGTTATAAGGCTCTTTGAGTGAGCAATAAAGTTAAGCTTGACACAAGACACAATAATGTACAGTATTTCTGATTCACCAGGCTGTTGTAAACTTGTGCAACTGATATGGCTCCGTAAATTTAGGCACAGATTTAAACGCACTGCAAAAAGAGTGTCACATTTTAAAGCGTTGTGGTTGCTACGCTCGTGCAACGTTAGCGATACGTTTTACGTTTGTAATAACCATAAAATTCCCTTGTTAATTCTGAATTGCCATTTGTTGCGGTAAGGTGTGTAGAGTAATTGTAAATTTCGTGCCTCGAACAGTGCCTTAAGATAAGAAAAATTTAAATATTTTGTAACACTCATAATCTGTTCGCTCTTTCCATATGTAAAGAAAAAATCAAGCCACCACAGGTTTAAATGAAATTTAAAATAAAAATTACTAAACAAACCTCCAAAAAAATTTTTACCACCGAGATTTCTGAGTTACTAGCTTGCTAACGGCCATGCAGGAGAAGGTATGGGATGAAAATACACAGTGTTTGTACNCCGAGATTTCTGAGTTACTAGCTTGCTAACGGCCATGCAGGAGAAGGTATGGGATGAAAATACACAGTGTTTGTACAGAATACCACATCAGACTTGACAGAAGTATTTTTGTTATGTGCTAACTGTCCCAGCTAATATATTCATTTGCAACCAATTACAAATGGTGCAAAACATTTTTTGAAGTGTACACAAATAATTTTTTTCTATTATTGCAAAGGCCATTCTCGCGCTATTCCCAAGATATATATTTAATTTTACCAAGCTGATTTGCGAAATGTCATTGAAGAAGTTATTAAGGCAAAACTACTTGTCTATAAGTCTTGTAGACAAAGAACTAAAGAGGCTTAGGTCTTCGTGAAATATTTAAGCAGCACTGGGCGGATTTTTTCCTTCGCTTGATTACGTCAGCTCGTTCACAGTGGCCTTAGAAGCTGCACAATTTCTTACTGGAAAGATTTAGACGGCTCTTAACATCGTGGTCTTAAGAGTCGATGAGGGTGAAACGAGTAGAGCATGGAGCAGCGCCGGAATGCACAGGCGGGGGAACGGGAGATCCACGAGAAAACCCGTCGATCACTGGCATCGTTCGGCACGATTCCCACGGGCGAAAGTCCGGGAGCGACCCCGCCGGGAATCGGACTCGGTTCGCCATAGTGGGTGGCGAATAGTCTGACTACTACACCACCGTGGCCCCACGCGAAATTTCTTAGGCGATGCGAATTTTATACCCGCTTTTTTTGTGAAATACTGAGGTTAAAAGGGTCAACGGGGTGCACTGGGTTCGAGTTCCTGTCAGAGAAAACTCGGTGATTTGTCTGAATACATAGGTATACGTCATTTTGCGTCGACAGAAAGGTGAATGAGAACTACTGTGATGTCATAAACAACTGACGTCCAGCCGCAGAATAGATAACTACACAGATACGGAATGGCATGGCAGTTCTTTTGATGCAGGAACACCCATTCTTTGGTTGCCTGCCCGAGGCTCTGGGAAAGGACCTTGTGTCTGAATGGCTGCCGCATGCGTAAGGTATCCTATTGTCCAGGCTGCCGGCTGGCTAGTAAGATACTAGGCGCTAATGGGCGAATGGCGATGCACGGTGATCTGTCTGTTTCATCTCTGTACTGTTGACGTCTCTAATTTTGGGAAGGAAGAAACTGTAAGCCAGCCCAAAATTTGTACAGGATGTATTAGACCGACAAACTACGGCAGCACATTAATAACGAAAAAAGAAGGCGAAAACATATATACGAACTATGGTCTTAAGTGAATCGTGAGGGCGGTACACATTTCGAATTTGGACGTGAATAAATTATTTAAGATTGAACACTGAGTGTCTGCGTAAGGTATAAAGTTAATTGTGACATGTGGATTAATAATCCACCTTTTAAATCCCAGTTTCGCTACAGCGTCATGGACATTAAGTCGGAATAAGGGCAGTAACCGTAATAATTTCTGTGAAATAATCTGATGACAGCGACAGAATTTTTTGTCTCGGTATACATTATCCATACACTCAGTGTTCCATCTTGAATATTTTCTCCAATATTTGTGATAAACTAGTGCAGGTCGTATATATGCGTTCACCTTTTTTCGTGCCGAAGTACGTTGGTCTAATTTGGATACATTCAGTATAAAAGCGAATCATTACTGTTATGCCAAAAAAGGCGAGATATATTTTCATGTATTTCCGATCACTTGGAGCTATTTCCCCTTCACTGACTCTAATTGCAGTCTCGAAAACTGTGACAAGCGCCATCCCTGGCCTTACCTGACACTACCTGCCACACAGCAGGAGAGTCTCCAGACGCGAAGATACTAGGTATGCTCTCTATGGCTGCACCTTCAAGTTGCTCTCTCTTAAGGACCTTACACAATTGGAAGCGTTAACATTTGACTTTACGATTTGACGTTACGTTTGCTTTCCGCCGTGTTGTTTCAAATGGAGCTTGACACAGTTGATCTATAAATTGTAAAATTAAGCACTCTTGACTTTACGATTACGAAAAGTTGAAACTTAAAGTCAAATAGCCATTTTACTGAGAATCTAACAGAGGTTACGTGGAATGTATGTTATTTTATTGTAGGACGATTTTCATCTCGGTGTATTTAACCAAGCTCGTCTAAATTAAAGAAATGGCAATCTAATTAAGGTGATGATGAAATCTATGAATTTATATTTTTAGATGAAGCAAACAAGCAAGTGTTTTGTTTATAAATGAAGTTTCAATAAAAATATTAAAGCCTGTTTTAAAAAACAGGCACTTAAAATGCATTCATGGATAATATAATAATAATTTACATAACAGGATACACATTTTTACGAAGACCGCAGAATAGATTTTCACTTGTCTGAACTCTGACTTTACAATAGTATTGTGATTTGGTGGCTTCGTCGAAGGAAAGGATATGTAAAGTAAAATGCTAAAGTTCACTATTCGATAAGAGCCTTACTCACCTGGCTGGCTGCGAACGTCATATTTCTGCATGCGAGGCGCGTCGTATTTTAAAGGCAGTCCCGGGACGTACGTCGTCATTGTTGTCCGCGCGTGCGCACCAAGACGAGGCCTGAATACAGACGATCCTCCAGTCCAGGGAGAGACAGCAGATAAGACACGCTTCACGCTACCACTAAGTCCTGCTTACTTTCTTCGCCCTGCCCACTGTGTACATTCCATTCACGGTTACTTCCAGCTTTTCTGAAGCCCTGCTGAAGTTATACATTCAGGCGATCGCTCCGCCTAGCGCAAACAATACTTA
Organism: Clitarchus hookeri; assembly: GCA_002778355.1. NCBI lineage: Eukaryota > Metazoa > Arthropoda > Insecta > Phasmatodea > Phasmatidae > Clitarchus > Clitarchus hookeri. The sequence continues at coordinate 11,267 of NQII01013545.1, forward strand.
ACTGAGTCTAGGAAATTACACGTTAGTAATATTTTGCATGAGAACTATTTCTCAACAGGCAGTACCAACTCACCTATTTCCTCCCTGTTTTAATTCATGTTAATAATAAACCACATGGAAAAATCTCGCTCTCAGGGACAGCAGCAGGCTCAACTACCGCGTAGCCGCGGTGGTGTAGTGGTTAGACTACTCACCTTCCACCTAGGCGAACCGGGTTCGATTTCCGGCGGGGTCTCTCCCAGATTATCGCATGTAGGAATCGTGCCGGACGATGACGAAGTGGATGGTCGGCGGGTTTTATCGAGGATTTCCCCGTTTCCCCCGCTCCGTGATTCCCGTGCCGTTACATACCCATTTCAATTCACCCTTATAGGCTCTCTAGACTTCGATGTTAAGAGCCTCCCAAATCTTTTCTCTCACTCACTCAACTACCACTAACCTTCCGTTACACTTGAGGTGCTGCAAGAAAGCAGAAGTGAGTGCATATTTACATTGACACTTAAGCAAACGGCATTTTTATATTCGTTCTTATTATATTTCTGACACGAAGATNTGAGTGCATATTTACATTGACACTTAAGCAAACGGCATTTTTATATTCGTTCTTATTATATTTCTGACACGAAGATCTACTGTACGAATAATCACGTTCATAATATTTGCTTTTAACAGCTAACAAAAGAAAACTAGCGACGTTAGAAATTTTCATATGTTTTCTCAAAAGGTTCTGTCCAACCGTATTGCGTCGTGTCAAATTTTATTCAATTTGATTTGGAAATGTTACAATACTAAATAATCGTTATGAATTTTCCGGTAAGCATTTATCAGTAAACTTTTTTTTACTTAAAATCTGTGGGCCTGTTCATGGCGGCAGAAGTGTGCTTGTACTGGAAAATATGTGGGTGTAGAGGAAGGTGTAAAATTTTTATCGTGACCACGTATACAAACAGAAATATATCGCGTGTGCCTTAGCGTAAACAAAAATTAATCATGTCTTTACTATTTTAAATAGCAATACAGAGGTGGCCTTTATCGCAAATTGTGGGCCATCCTACGCTGTTATTTGATCCTGTATTTAGGTTTCAAAGTGATTAAAACACGTTTTTCAAGTGACGCGTGTAAAGTTTGCAAAGTAATGAACATCCGAAATACAAATAGTGGTTCTCAATCATGCATACAAAATTTCGAACATTAAAATTTATGTAAGTCAAAATGTAAAAATACGTTTTATGAAATCAGTTTCGAGGTAAGTCGGATCATGAAAAAAATAACTTCTGTCAATTCCATAGACTCCTAAATGAGTCTAAAGGAATAAGATGGTTAGAACGAAAAAATTTTGTATACATATATGTAGATTAAAGTTAGTAATATCTCCTAATCTAGAACATCACGCAAAACTATATTTTGATGATCCGACGAAAAAAAATAGTAAATTTATACTATACGAATATGTTTTGCGCAGCCTCGTTAATTTATTCTAAGATCGTTTTCTTCTACTACCTTTCGATGACAAAATCCATCGAATTTATGTTTCCCGTTGCAATTGAGCTAGTCAAAATTTTCGATAATAGCGGTTTCTTTGAATTGAAAATATTTTTAAATCTCTTTCGAAATATACAATTATATCAAAAGCAATCCATTTTTTCTGCCTAAATAATTCCTTGACAACAGCCTTCATATAACGGTAGAAGGCACAACCTCCACCCCCGCATCACCCCTCGCTCAAGGCCACACAGCCTGGCCGGCTGTCCCCTGCTGGAGCTGGGATATCCGGGGACAACCAGGAGCTGCAGCCGGTATTTCAGGCCTCTGTCCTCACTAAGTACCACACCGGGAGAGTTACATAACTTTAAACATTATAGTACGTTACAACAATGTCTGCAAATGTACTGCCGTCTGGTGGATACCTGTCTAAACAATGGTGAGTGCCATCTAGCAGCAGAATGTTGAAACGACCATTGTTGTCACACTGAGCGACATCAACCATTTTTAAATAGCTGCAACAATGATTATTGTAATGTGTGAATCGATATTTATCCTGCTAATCTTTTTAACATGTCTCCACTGTTCTACTCTTTGATACAATTAAGGATCTCTATTTCGAAAAACTGCAGATGAAATTTCGTTTCATGCACTGGCACTTGTTTCTACATGAATGCATATGTATTAATTTCTCCAATATAACATAATGATGGTTAACCCGTTTTTGCGAGCACCCGTTAATTCTAGCGAGTAAAACATGAAACGAAGTTCTTGTATGTACGTATCCTATATGTGCGGAGTTATACTCTATTGACGAATAATGCTGTATTTTTCTTCTTCATTTCTCTGCATTGTTGTGTAATGTGTCGTAAAATTATGCTTGTCCTCCACACTCACCTAGAACACTTCATTTTGAGGAGGAAGTGTTGATGATATTCGAAGAGGAACCGTCCACCGGCGCCCGACAAATGTAGCGTGACTTAGGCACGTGTCATGCAGACATGTGGCAGTCTGTCCACGAACAGTAGTTCCAGTCCTACTGTCCTCAGACATTCCAGGCATTACGTGTGGAGGACTACCCACAACGAATACAGTTAGTACAATAGTATCTCCAGTGCTGCATAACGCAGCGTGCGTTACCAACCTCGGTGTTATTGACAAGTGAGTGCACTTCCACTCGGGACGGCAGAGTATTGACACGCCCTCTTCCCTGTGTAGACTGGATCCTCAGGAAACCCCCGAAAGGGCTACAATGAGCAGAACATAGAAAAGTGGTAATTTACGGTTGGTCTGCTTGTCATCTCGTACCAAAACGCAACTTAAATTTAAATTTCCAACTTAATAAAAAAAGGTTAATTGCAATATTGTAAACCGCAATTGTGAGAGGAAAAAAAAATCTTAAATACCAGAACTGGAATACGTGTGTTTCCAAACTTTCGTATTGATGCTTCTTTAATTTTTTTTTCGGGTGACAAAATACTTAATTATACAATTTTAGAACACTTTTTCTAAAATACTAAATCTTATAAAAAAATTTCCCAACTTCTTAAAGTTCTCTTCATCTGGAATGCAATAAAACAATGGAAGCTAAATTCGGGGATCTCCCATTTCCCCCGCCCTTGCATTCTGGCTTTCTCCATACTCACCTATCTTCATTCTCATCATCTCTTAAGACCTGGATGTTAAGTGCCGCTCAAATCTCGCCACTCCACTCATTTCGTAAAATGTTCAATTCGTTGACCTTTACCACACACTGCATGTAGTCTGTGCTATTGTGAAACATCATACTGATATTCATAACACATAACAGGTTTTCAAATTCTCTATCGCAAATCTATCAAAATTTTTCCTTTTTATCGAGTGTTTGCGTTTAGTGATTTGAGGTCATAAATGATTTAAATTTTAACACCTAGAGGTACATAATCAACTGTGTAATATTGCTTCCAGACTTTTGTACCGTGCTCCACTCTTTTCTCTATTTTGTCAGTACTCTCTTGGCTGAACCTTCCGTATTTCGACTTCGATGCTAATATTTTCCGAAGGATTAGAGAACCTTCTTTACATTAAAAACAGATGAATACTCTTCAATTTTAAGAGGAGACTAATAATACCTGAAGTACAGTTAAACTATTACCTAAGGGAAGAAAACAATTGAATAGGGCAGACTTAGTTGTCAAGAATTCAAACCTAAATGCAACATGAATATTAATTTTTGTTAAATACTTCCGTTCGCTAATAATATCTGCGTACTGCAGGCCATCTGTTGGACAACGCTACAAACAATGACGAGTGCTAAATAGTATAATGATAATGTCACGGTCTCCATTGTTGTCACACTGAGCTACCGCAACAAAGCTGTACTTTATATAACTCTTAAAGAAATTATAAATCCTAGAGGTCGGCGTGGTCATGCGGTAATGGGCCGGCTACAACCACCTTAGATCGGAGATAGGGACAAAAAAGAAGAACTATAGCTAGGCGCGATGGCACGAATAGGTCGATGTAAATGGGGGGATAGCTGATGACAACGTTGACCTTTTATAACTTTTCAACTAATTAAATAACTTGTTTCATTATACTATAATTGGAGTTTGAATCCATGTAAAGCAGGCGCGAGTTCGATCCCAGGTTTGTCTAAAAATATTTTTTTCTGCGTTCTTATTTTTTTTTTTTGTTTGACTTGATATAATTGGTAATGAAGGGTAATCCGAGTTTTCAAAACGTGCTAAAACTAACTAATGAATAAACTGTAATCTTGCATTTAAGAGGATTTTTAAAAATTAATTATAGTTTTGGTATTTATGTCTCGGAGATTGTGAGAAAGTGTAGAAAGTTTTCAAGCAGTTACATAATTTGTTTCTGGGAAATTAATACAACATCAAACCTTGAGAATTATTGATATTTGCATGGCAAATATATAATTATTACTAAAAATTCCAAACCTTTATAAATTATTTTATATTTACCTTACTTCATGAAAGACGATTGTCTTAAGTCACTTAAATTTTTACATCCTCCTAAAAATCCTCGTATTAAATTTAATTACCTCATCATTTACGACTCCAAGAAAATATTTCCGGAATGTTATTTTTAAATATAGACGAAACAAATTTTTATGTTAAAAATTACAGTATTTTCGCTAAAACGTTAATGGGTAAATGTACACAGTACAATATATAAGAAAACTTAGTTCAGCTGTCTGATATTTTATTACGGATTGTATTTCGAGATACAACTAAATTGCTTCATTTCATAAATATTGAATTATCAGAAAAAACACAACAAACTTATCAAGCATATTGTAAGAGATTGCGTTATTAGTACATATGACTCATGTTCATACGGGGAAAAAACATTTTCTGTTGTTTGCTACCGAAATTTGTTAGAAAGCTATATACTTTCATAGAAAATAATTTAATAAAATCAATAATTTTACAATTTATTTAAAAAAATTGTTAATTAATATAACATAATTATATAACACCTTCAGTTTTTGGTTCCATTAAGTTCCTAGAATTTCATATCTACGAAACAATCTTTGTCAATCGTAATAATTCTAATAGTATTTCACTTTATTTTGAATTTCCTAGTTCTAAGAAATAGAACGTAAAAACGTATCACATACACTTTATTTATCCCCCCAGGAGCCTGTGTTTTCGAAAATATTTATATACTTCTAAAACATTTTACCAAAAATTTAGTTATTCAAAAAACGTTTTGAATATAAAATGGTGTAAAACTCCGTAAAATTTGATCATTTCTTTTATATAGTTTCAATATCTCACTCCACCTGAAGTTGGTATTATGGAAATAGTATTACCAGAGACGCAAACATTTCGCATATTTGTTTGAGGGCGTACTAGAATTTCAAATCACGTGTGACATATATTTCAGAAGTTTTATTTTACAAATGAATGAGGATTTATAAGACGTAGCCTGGATAATTCTGATTCAATAAAAGCCTGCAAGATAACAAGTAGTGTATCCAGCGGCTGCTCCGACATAAACTGGCCGCTCAGTGGTGCAACTTCCAATGAACAAACATGCGAGGCTAGAGTTTTCAGATTACTGTGGACTCTAGCCTGCAGGTCAATGTACAAGCGAAATGACTGTACCTCTAATTATTATCGCGTGGAAAGTTGAAATACTTAGCCAACATTCGCGAATTTTGATCTTAAAAAGGAAAGTGCCTCTAATTTATAGTTGTTTTTTTCTGGTATATTGACTTACACCAGTGATTGTGTGTGAAGCCCCCCTTCTAATTCAAAACCTCAACACCATTTTTTAATTATTTACGTTATGAACTATAATTGGTACTTCTTTAGTCTAAATGAATTTTTATGAATTTTAATTTTTTTTTCTAAGGTCAAGGGAAGATTTATGTTTATACACTTAGACGAGGGAAGGGTTTTTAAAATTAAACTGAAGTTATATATGAAGACTGAACCGAGTTTTAGTAAAATTANAAGTTTTAGTAAAATGACTATGAGATGCAATAAACAAAAGCTATTGGAGAGGGAGGACCTAATCAATTACAATATTTGACCAACCAGAATGATACCGACGCCGTAGGCTGAGGCCGTGTTTCGATTGGCACTTTGTGTTAACAAAATTGTCACGTTACCCGTTTTGTCTACAATGTTTATAACGTATTTTGTAAATTGCGTTTTGTGTTTAGTAAGCTTCGAAGCTGAGAAATTACAAAACACAAATTACTAAACCACCGTCATATTATTTTTGCTAGTTTCAAAAGTTTAAATACACATATAGGCGAGATTATTGTAATAAACAAACAGGTATTGTACTCACAATAATTATTTAACAAAGCAAGCTGCTGAAATATTCTTAAAATTGGTATTTTACCATTAAAGAATATTTGTTAAGTAACAATTTTACATAATATTTGTTTTATTTTTATTTTATTTTTTTTCAAATGGCCTTCTAACCACTTTCAGGAATAATTACTGTTTATTTTAAGACTTCGTGGACTTCTAATTTTGAATCACGATATCACCAAAATAATATCAGTATTGCAGAACTACACGCTAGCACTCACTTGAGATATAAATTTAGTTAAATGAAACCTGCCGTTGTAGTAGGCTTTCGTCAGTTGTGATAAAAAAATTTCTGCGTTTTCGAAGTTGGGTTATTTTACCTGTATGTATAAATGAAAGAAACTAAGTCTTAAAAGAACTTTGCAAGTGTTGAACAAAGTTTGTAACTTTTCAGGCGAAGTAAATGTTGATCATTTAAAGAGTAACAATTTTAAATGCTACATTTCGATAACAGTTGAGTATGCCAATGGTATAAATGTGGAGGTAATTTTCAAATTTAATACAGTGTACACTATTCCCTTTGTACTATATTTTTTAGACTTGGGTTTTTTATCTGATCACTCCTGCGGGTAGCCGATCAGCTGAAACGCTGCTGCCATTGAGTTGGCTGCTTTCTGTTAGCACAGATCCTTTCAGACTTCCATCTAGTTAAGTGACACTTCTATATAGATGTGCAGGTGTCTTGTAGATCTTTATTAAGAGTCTCCGTCACCGCATGAGATTGTCGGCAGGTATCTTCGCAATCGACTTCTCAATGCCAATGAAATTCTACATGATGCAGAATGACTGCTGCATTTCCTGTGAACGCTATGTTTGGTAGTGTTCTCTTTCCCGATTTTTCTTTTTTTCTTTTTCTTTTCTTGTAAGGTTCTTACGTACTTCGGTAAATTACTTATTTTTACTTCTCACATTTGAGTATACAACAATGGGATTCTAGAGTTTTTTTTCCAAAACCAATTTTTAAAGTTGATTATTAAATCTCATATACTTATTTTGAACTTTTTATGGTGGTCAAAGCGTAATGGTTCCTCTTGTATACAAGTTGTTCGGAAACTTTGCCAGGTTTTTCACAGTCGTTGTGTTGCATCTTTTACACCGTCACATTATACGTAGCGCACAGAACATTGTGTTTCAAAGCTTTTCTGTTTCCGTTTTATCTGATACATTCGAATTGTGATGCCACACTTTCTGGAGGGGTTTCTACCCTTTGGAGTAGTTTCTGGGCACATTTCCATCAGACATAAAGTTGTTGATTTTCATGAGTAACATGTGATGACAGTCAGGGAAGTTACAAATCATAGGATAACAGGGTAAATGGCAGTTGAAAAGTACTAAATGAAACTAGTTTCATAAGTCGTTGCTACGATAAAAAACGATCCATGAAAACCTTTCTAAGTGTACTTGTTGTTAAACTACTATACTTAAAAAAGATAGGGAAAAACCGGCATAGTCACCGTAAAAGCCCTTTTGACAGGAAAGAATTAAAAAATGGTTGCATACATTATCAGAGTTATCAGAAAATGCTACATGAGACAGATGGGTGAGAACCATGCTCTTTATTAGTAG
>NQII01013546.1:0-19091 GCA_002778355.1 Clitarchus hookeri
GAAAAAAAATATTTATATTGAAATACTCCATAATTTAAGTAAATAAGAATAGACACAACTGCTTATAGTCTATTGGCGGTTTCTTCACACTTTTTGAATCAAACATTTGAAATATCTCCCAATGTATGACGTATTGGTTGTAAACTAAACGTGGCACGCAACACAAGCATTTTATACTTGTGATAACACGAAAGTTTCTCATGTATGGTTAAATTAAAATTTTTCATGTGTTTTATTTATAAATTATTATATTGTATCTATATTTCATATTAATTAAATAGAGAGGGAAAAGGTGTGTTGGTATTGTCGTAAAAATACTTATCATGCGAAATATTACTAGTTTGAGTGCGCACAAATGCAGCGCGTTGTCCGTGTCGTGTAATTTTCTAAACTATGTTAATAGAGTTAATAGACTAATTTGTAAAATCAAAAATTTTATCCAAGCTACACGTAGACAAGTTTCAAATTTTAATGACTAATATAATTTTTTTGTGGTTAAAATAAACAAGTTTTGTTTCACGTCATGTATACAGTGAAATTCACGAGAATGATTTTATTTCCACAGTTATAGAGACCTGCTTCATTCCGCAGGTTGTGCGCAGCGGAGAAAAAGCTAGCCAACGTTTAACTTAGTGTAATAAGCTGATCTACAGTGCGTAGAACTTGACCAGGGCTTCGGAAATGTTGGAAGTGCCTGCCCACATAGCATACAGACATCCAAAGAATATCTGAGGGATGTCACTCTTCGACATTCAGGATATCCGAGGACANACATCCGAAGAATATCTGAGGGATGTCACTCTTCGACATTCAGGATATCCGAGGACATCCAAGATTAGCAAAGTTACATTCAAAAGACTACCGAAATATATCGAAATGTCCACCCAATACCCAAAAAAGTGATATAGATATCTCGGATTTCCTATATACGTTTTTGGATGTCGTCACTTACCTTAAGTAATGGCCATTGGTGGTTTTGTAACATCTAATGGATATCCAGTAAGTGGTACAAACTGATAATCTACTACTGGATATCAAAAGAATACACACTACAGATTCGCTGTAAGGACCTAGATGACTTTTAGTTATTATGGATATAATTAGGATATGCGGTGGATATCCAGTGTGATATGTGGGCGTGTGCTTGGCCGCCTCTGCGGTCGGTGGCGACAGGCTTAGGAAGAGGAGAAGGGGTAGGGGGAGTTTGTCTTCCGAGTTGGAGAAGTACGATGACCGTCTCGCGAAGAGCTCTGTTACAGGGACGCATGGCGGCTGGGTCGAAGCCAGGAGGTTGTCGAAGGGTAGCCCTCGCGTCGTCGTGGCTTCGGAGGGGCCGGAGGCACGACTTGGGGTTGGTTGCCTGCCAAACTGTCCCAGGGGAAGAAATTTTGACATGTGCCGGCGAGCCGAGTTTGGTGCTTACATCGTGGAAGAGTTTTTTTTTTTTTAACAGAATGAATCTTCCACGCCGCCATATTAGATTATTGGTTTTTCTAGCTTGTTCGTATTTATAAGAAAGAAAATTCCGAAAGTAGTTTTTTACCCAACTAGCAATTGACCTGTTAACGAAAATACAAAACATAACGACTATACTGCTAACTCACAATTATGTCACAATATTGATTTTGCCANACTCACAATTATGTCACAATATTGATTTTGCCAAATTTCCACAGAGTTAAAAATCGTATCATTATGAGTTCGTAATTCTCTTGTCCTGTCGGTATTTTGAGTAAGGTGAATTAGTGAAGAGTGAGTAAGGTGAGTGAGTGAAGAGATTTATGTGGCTCTTAACATCGAGGTCTCGAGAGCTGATGGTGGTGAAGCGAAATGCAAAGGCGGGGACACAATTCCCACATGCGAAAATCCGAGGGCGGCCCCGCCGGGAATCAAATTTGGTTCGCCTTGGTGGGAGGCGAGCAGTATAACCACTATACCACTGCGGCCCCGCTGTGTAATTTCAATAGCTGGTCGGTGTAGGGTTACTTTCGGAATTTTCTTTCTCCAAAACATTAAAAAGCTAGAAAAATTAATTATCCAAAATGGTGGGGGTGAGGTTGCCCTGATGGCCATGTTTTAATACAAGTCTTCGTGTAGAGTTNAAAATTAATTATCCAAAATGGTGGGGGTGAGGTTGCCCTGATGGCCATGTTTTAATACAAGTCTTCGTGTAGAGTGGTTCTTTTGACAGAACACAGATAATGTGCCATTTAGGGGAAAGTGGAAGGATTGTTTGGCAGCTTAAATAGCGTTGCATAAAAGGGGCAACGTCTGCTGATATAGGCCTAAATTGTTTACGGTGCCGCAACCCAAAAATGATCTTTAATTTATAAAGCGCAGAAACTTTTTTTGAATTGTCGACTCCGATTCGAAAATACACAAAGGAAGTTCATTGGCAGAAGAAGAAAAAAAAATATGTGACGCTGAAAGTTGCTGTCTAAATTTTGTGAATCACTTAAAATTAATTGATTTGAAAATTTCCGTAACTAATTAATTTTTGCGAAAATTCAGGGAATGCTGCAGAACACAGGTATGAAATATATTTTTTTTCCAGTATGTTTATGTTGGTATATAGAGAAATGACATAAAATGTTCAATACAAACTATTTTACTACTGCAAAAGGTATAGTTTTTTTGTAGTCGTGTCTCATCCCCATCCCCCTCATAACCTTCAGAAATAAATATCGCGCTTCAACATGAGATTATGCAAAAAAATCGTGAAGTCCATTTCCAACTTTTCGGGAAAAGGCCTTACATGTAATGTCGTTATGTTCAAAAGTGCAGTGCACAGATGTATAATTATGNTGTTCAAAAGTGCAGTGCACAGATGTATAATTATGTGTGTTGTTTATTGTTAAACTTATTTATAATGCAACATTATTGCAAGTAAGTCTCCCAGTGATTGGCTGTTATTATGAAAGTTTGCTTGCCTAAGCGGCGCAAAAATACGAATATTGTCTTATTTTGACCACTAGCATACTAGTATACGGGAATTAAAAGATTATTACCGTGAAAATTAGAGCAGCTAGACTTTCCGAAATAATTTTTATTGATGCTGAAGATTGTTTGCTAAATGCCACTTGTTCGGCCTCCTCAACATACAGTTGTGAGGTGTTTAACGACAAATTATCAGTACTTGTGGCTTGCGGTATTTAACAAAGAAATTTTCGAGCCCTGCAGGGATTAAATGGGATTAATACCAAAGTTTGCTTTGCTCCCCCACCCCATGCAATATTTCGTTCGCCTCTTTTTACTAACGGAACCATTTAACAGATGTGGTATAAGGTAAGCCCTAGCAGATGTTCGAAGACAATACACGCCCATATGTTCACAGCAAGCTGCTACTGTAGAATTGCTGCTTACTCAAATATTGCCTATGCAATCATTCTTCCCTTCTTTATTCTCCCTATTCGAATCCCGCATTCTGCTTATAAGGGAACTAATCATGGATTGGTTGATATAAAGATCTGTATAATAAACATGTCTAAGCCCAGAATATAGCTAGACACGTATGTTGAGTCCAGCGCTTTCTTTGCTAACGGATTAACGTATTTTCGGCATCAGGGTCGAAGATACGGAACCAGTCGATCGGCCACGCGGGAAAGGAAATTAATCTACCACAAACGTACCGAGCCACAATTCTAGCGTTCGGATGAGTGAGTGAAGAGATTTGGGCGGCTCTCAACAGCGAGGTCTTGAGAGCCGATGAGGGTGAAGTGAGGTAAGTGTGGAGCAGAGCCGGAATGAAAGTGCGGGGGAAACGGGAGATCCCCGAGAAAACCCCTCCGGCATCGTCGGGCACGATTCTCACTTGTGAAAATCCGGAGTGAACCGACCGGGTATTGAATCCGGTTCGTCTTGGTGGGAGGCGAGCAGTCTAACCGCTCTACCAATGGAATCTTCAGGTTGTAATGTAAAGTGGGAGGTGATGAAAAATAATTGGAATAACACGTTTTCTAAATTTTTTTGTTAATGGGTAAAATTTATTTAAAACACTGGTAACCAACGTTGGCAGAACATTTTTTCTTGGTTAGCATTATGCATGCAATAAAACAGCGTAGCAAAACATTGCCAACTGTGGGTAAATGACTGTGTGAACGCCTCTCTGAAAGAGAAAAGACACTACTCTCAACAGATTGCACACGACAATATGTTGGGCCAACTTTGTACTTCAGGTGGCAAACAACGTAAAAGTAATGTTGGGCCAACGTGAACCCGAGGGACATTTTGGCGTTGGGCAAACGTAACGTGCCTACATTGGCCCAACGGTAGATCAAAACGTTGTGCCAATGAAGGAAATACAAAGTTGGCGTTTCGTTGGAAACATGTTCTATTTCGGTTGGCATCCAACTGAAAACATAACGTTGGGCCAACGTAGGTCCGAGTGTCATTTTGATGTCAGGTCAACGTAAGTTTTTCCAAGGTTGGCCCAACCTTGGAGCAAATGTTGAGCTCACGTTGGCCCAACCAAAACTGCTACTGGGGTACTAACTTGGTTCTTATTGGCACACTCAAGTACCATATTCATAGACTAAAGATGACTTAGAACGATCCTTCGTCTTCTGCGCATGTACTCAAAACACTGGCCTACACCAAACAAACACAACTGTCAAGGTCACATGGTAAACAGTTGTGAAAGTGTCTGTTTAGGCCTATATATTAATTTTCAAGAGACAAGCACTTTTATAAGAATAAAATACTACTAGGATTTCGAACTTGATCAAACTACATTACAAATTGGTCAGAGGAAGTAAAGTAACTTCTCAAGGCACTTGCTTTCCAAACAGTGTTCTAAACTGAAATCTTATCCACGTCGTTTATGAGAGTCGTGTTGGTATAAAATCTGTTTAATTTTGGGACCCGGAGACTAGTTCTGCGCAGCCAGCGAGATCGCTCTGCATCATACTCACTCTACGACTACAATATCTTCCCGCAAAGACACGCAGCCGATAGCTAAACGGGAAACTGCAAGCTTCCATGTTGGATATTGAAGTCTGTTCGAGTACCAACGTGAACTCAAGAGTGCACTAAATTGAGCCATATAACATCAATGGATAGAGAACTGCGAAATTAGCACTATTATTCAACACCCGAGTGCGGTACAGATTTACTGACGATCAAGACGAGCTAGAAATGTGTCTCCTATATCCACGACTGCATCACCATCAGTAGAGGCACTGATATTTCGCTAAAAGATTTAGAGACAAGATACAGTCCAAAGCACTGTATGGTCGTCCAGCTTCTTTGATTGGCTAAAAAATGTTCTGGCCCGTGCTAACAGTTTGCGCACGAATCACGAAGGTTCAGTGTCGGAGTTACTTAGTCCTGAGTGGCTTGGTCAAAGACAGACACGGCACCAGCAGCCAATGGTGGTATAAAAACAGCTGAGGTGTGTATATAGTATTGAAGTCTACTGTGCGCTCCGATTTTTACCCGAGAAGTCACTGGCCCTAACCATCAGTTTTGCTGTTCTCTATGTTGCCATCTACAACCGCCCTGTTGGTCCATACACTCAACAACTGCCATTACCGGCTGGCTCCCTGCCGATACAATGCCGAGTTGAAGGTGTCCCAATCACTTCTTCTTTCCTAAGTTAAATTACGTACAATCCATCCCGTTCATTTCAGTAATTTCCACTTTGAGTGTTGCTGACGTAATTTTACTTCGCATAGAACCTTATGTAAAGTGCAGGCGAAATGATATTTCCTCGCCTGTTTCCAATATCTTTGTAAATTCTTTAGCTATCGACAGCGACACTGTGTAACTGTGTATTGTAATATGTTTTTTGAGTGTAATGTTTAAGCGTTCGGAAAGTTGGATAACAGTGTCTGCATTTATAAATTATTGTTTACGTATTTTTTATTGTTTTTTAAATTTTACTGTCGAACGATTTTTTGCAACTCTTATTAAATTTAGACGGAGCCCTAACGTTTCACAGAACAGTTTGGGAATCGGCGCTGTAACATATACGGACAGTAATATTTTTCGAACATTATTTGGAAAGTGTTCACTCCACCATGAAAAGCTAAGAATTTCTCTTTTGTACCAGCATATTTTCATAAATTCTACATATGTTCTCATAAATTTCATTTTAAAATGGGCACACATTTATCGTCCTTTGATACAATCTATAGACGCTGGTGGCCCTTGTCAAACACGACAATATACACGGTTCGTTTGTCTCTGTGTAACCACTTGCCACCATCCTATTCGGTACGTACTTCACCGAACTCATTAACCGCGCCCTACAACGTTCATTATTGGCTGGCAGTGAACCAATAGAGTGACGGGCACCAGTCAAGTGTGCTTACACACGTAAAAGGATCCCGCGAGCTTGCACGTTCGTTAAGGCCCTTAACGAGATTTTTTTTCTGTTGTAGACTTGTGAAGAGTCCACACACATCGAAGGATTGATGTGACAGTATTAACAGCCTGTGTGGCCCTAAGAACAGTCAGAATGTAAGATTTAAGACCTGAGGTGCACTCTTATATGATAAATCGCTCAGAAAGTTGTCTCCCGTTATACCGTAACGGTTTCAGACACGGGAGGTGACGATCTGGTCACAAACCGCTGCATTAGAGCAGAAAACATGTATGCCTGATGTCGGCCAGGTGGAGGGGCATGTTTTCCTAGTGGCTCAAGGTAGTAACACCGGACTATCCATAAGAAAATAGGCTCTGAAAGTTGTCTCCTGTGATACCTTGAAGGGTCAGGTACAGGAGGGGAGGTGGTGCGGAGAGCCGGACATGTTCCGGAAAACATGTATGCCTTATGTGAGAATATTTAAGCCTGTGTGACAAAGTAAATGCCTGAATAAAAGACCTGAGGTGCACTCTTATATATATATAACTGCTCTGAAGTTTTTCTCCCGTTATACCAAAGTGGATCAGCCACGGAAGAAGGAGGAGCACTGTAAAACACAAATCACTCTACAAGTTAAAGAAAACATGTAGCATTTTCTATACGTTTCTTATAACAAATGTGCCTGGATCATGGCATACAAAAGCGAATAAAAAACCACTTTTATTATAGCGCAAGTCGAAATGTAGCTGGCGTAGACCTCAGAGTGTTAAATCACATCGGTCTTTTTCAATGTTAATTCTAATTTAAAGTGAAAAAGTCATCTCATTCCCTCTTAATGTTAATTTACGTTTTTTGCATGTAAGTAAATAAAAATATCAGCACTGCCAGTTACTTTAAAACGACACATTCTGCATGATCATATACCAAAATCCAAACGTTAAATTTCCGTTCAGCACGCGCAAAGAGTTTANTAAAACGACACATTCTGCATGATCATATACCAAAATCCAAACGTTAAATTTCCGTTCAGCACGCGCAAAGAGTTTACAGAAAATCTAACTACGAAAATGGAAGAATATATTTTGAATAGCTTCCATATTAAAAATTATTTTCCAGAATGTCTTGGAACAACTNAACTACGAAAATGGAAGAATATATTTTGAATAGCTTCCATATTAAAAATTATTTTCCAGAATGTCTTGGAACAACTACGAATCAGCCAATTCATTATCCTCGTTAACAGAAATGAAGGGAACCTGTAGAATAATGTTTTAGAAGATTTTGGCATCTTTTTTTCCATGAAAATTGTTTAATTTTTTCAGAGAGTTAGTTTTCATTATATGTACGCCAAGAAAACGTAATTTTTTTATAATTTTTACGTTCGAAAAATATAATTTTTCATTGTTTGCCAAGTTCTAACTTCAGGTGATACCTCCGCCTCAAGCAAACAAAGCGTTACGAAATCTAGGAAATTGCACCAATAGGACAACACACGGAACGTGCGCGCACACATTTCAACAATATTTTGCATGAGAATTATTTCTTAATACGGATTACTAACACGCCTATTTCCTCCCTGTTTTTATTCGGGGTTAATTATAAGCTAAATCATAAAGTGTACAGATAAAGAAAAAGTAAAACATCAATTAACGCTTGCGATATTTAGGAAACAACCGAACTCGTAATAAATGGGGTCATTTTTTTTTTAAAGGTTTGATTCGGAAAGTGTGAAGATGTGGTCACGTGCGTGGAAGTTTTGAAATACGTCACTTCTCTCCAGGGTTCACAGTTTACTCGCACGCAGCGCAGCGCAGCACCGTCGCCCGGAGACAGCTGGCTAAGTCTCAGATGTCAGCTGTCGTCCTCAGCTGTCGCTGCTGCCATGTCGTCGTCGCTTATCTTCAGCCAGCCTGCTGCAGCCCCATAGCTGATTATTATTTAATAAACCTTCCCCCGGCTCCCCGCTTCCAGAGCGGGAAACAACCCTTCCTTGTCAGGCCCAGTTCATTTTTAACTAAACAATTGTAATGTTTAACACGAGCAGTGAAACTACGTGTCCAACTTACTAGGAGGCAGGGCTTTATGCCCTTATTAATATCTCTCTTTCTTTTATTATAATTTTCATCATTTTGGTGCTGTCCAAACCTAAATTACATGCTGCATAAGAGAGAGAGACTAAATGCTTATAACCCAGAATAGAAGACATTTACAAGAATAGGAAATACATTATATAGTGCATTCACAGTGTCTTCCCACTTCTTGAATCAAACCTTTGAAAAATCACCCCATGTATGACGCTTTTGGTTTTTGTTCCCAAGAATGTCCGGTACCACAAGGGTTTTATACACATGCCATAAAAGTGTCTAATTTTTTTGTTAAATAAAACTTTTAGCTATATTTTATACACTTATTGTAATATTACATTTATAATTAATATGAATGAAATCATTTTAAAAAACGTAAGTTGGTAATACCTAGTAAGAAATAGTTCTCAAGCAAAACATTAATAAACTGAGTGCGCACAAATGCGGCACAGTGTCCCTTTGGTGTAACTTTATAGGCTTAGTTAACCTTTATTTGCATGAGCAAGAATAATAGTCTGGAAGTAGAACTCAAGCAGGGCGTGAGAAAAGTTGGAAGGTAAAAACTGATGGATTATAACAATTCATCAGAGAATGTAAATACAATGCATCAACTCATTTCAGTGACCAAAAACAATTTGGGTGTCCATAGAAGGAAATATTTTTAAGTAATTTTTCCACTCATGTTTATGGGGAATACAGTGTATTATCACGTCACACACCTTATCCCGTCCCATCAGCTAAGGCCAGAAGACAATAAACTTAATGTCATTTCCCCTCAATTGAAACACTTTTACATCATTTCTGCCCAATAACGCGTCAAAATAACAGTGTCTTTATCCCCCACAAATCGAATATATGCGATGCGTGTATATATATACATATATATATACTTATATAACCGGTGAAAGAAGAAATAATAAAAAAATGGCTGTTGTGAAAAAAGTAATTAGGGCCACAAAAGTATTCACTTTACAGTGAACTGCCCATATATATATATATATATATATATATTACTGTCAACAATTTAAATATGTTTAATATAATTCTTTCTCTACAAATGCATAGATACCTTGAGCTATTTCACTATGCTATTTTTGAGTCTAAATTACAAGACGTGAGTTACGTTTTATTACTTGCGTTTTCCGAAAAATGTAAAAGTGTAATTATGATACAAAATCCCGTAAACAAAAGAAGTTTTTTAGTAGTGATTTATAAATGTTTGAAATTATATATATAAATGCAATATTTGCAGTTGAAATGTTTAAGTATGGCACTTAGCCACTTTTCAGTCCTTTGATTATGGTACTGAAGAACACCGTCGTAAAGAAGTAGAGTTATTTCTATTTGTATTATTATTTTTACAACTATATTGATTTTTTCTGTGCTAGCCCCGCATCTCCTGCTGAGCGCTTGTCAGTTTTCCGTGTATTTTTTTTGTGATTCTTTGTAAAATAACTGTACATTTTTTTGTCAATCCTTTAGTTGTAAATAGTTTTTGGTGGGCTTACTTTTGGTATTTATAGAAACATATTTTTAATTATGTGAATTTATATGTACTAAAGTAGTAAGTATCGCTTGTTTCGGAATTTTTTTAGTGTCGAAATTATATGGTTCTCGCAGTCCGTCTGGCCGACAAAGTAATCTAAATAAAATAAAAAATTATCACAAATGTTATTAATTATGTATTGAATATATGATTTCATACGCATTTTGCCGTGTATTATTTTCATGCCAATTTGTTTTTATGTCTGTGATGGACTATAATTAGTATTTGCAATGGAGATACGGCTTGTTTCATGTTCGTAGTAAATTGTATTTTTATACTTTTTCTGTATTCCATTTGATTATAAAAATGGTTCTTTATGTCTTAGCACTTTTCTCTTTATCAATTACAAAATTTCTCGGCACTTAAACTAATTATAGTATTTTTGCAAGTACAACCCAAAAAATGTTTTATTAACACAGATGAATTTAAAAGACAAAACGCAAGAGCTAAAAATCTCACAAACGCTGTTCCAAAAAGGTTACGTATTATTGTTAAATGTGTTTTTTTTTCACGTATTACTACAGAATCAAAACTGTAAAGTGATCAATAAGCTATATATATTTGTCTATGTGTTAGACATAATTCTGTTTGGTACATAGTCACCACGTTGTACGTTTTCCTCCTGTTTTTTTTTTCAATTGATCATTTCTCTGTTTATGCTTTGCGTTGCATTCTGGGTGGTGTGGATATATTATGTGTTAAATGGGCTAATTCGTGTATATTTAATATGTGTAATAGATGACCTTTCTTAAGCCTTGAATTATGTTTTAACAACGAACTCTGTTAACAAATGCACTAATAGAAACAAATAATTCAACAATAAAACATTAACTAGAAGAAGTATATTAAATGCATAAATAATAAAAATAAAACTAATTAAAATATATATTTCAAAATATATTAATAATTCAACAAATAGATTTGAATTAACATTGATGTAAGTACGTAATGAAAATACATTTTTTAATGGCTAAAATTAAAGGAAAAAAACGTTTCAGTTATCAAAATTGTTGGCCACGAATTTTTAAAAATATATTAGTGCCACTGTTCAACTGTTAGATATTATCGGTGATTACTCTTTTCTCACAAAAAATTTAATTGAATTTTGTATAAATACACGTAACAATTTACAATGTTAATATAATGAAAACTAACATAGGTACAGAAATTATAGTTCACACTGAAAGGAGATACCAAGAGCTACTTCAAGACGTATATAAAATCGTACAAGGAAATGTTTTGCAATTAAAAAAAAATCTGCTTAAAATAAGAAAATTCTTGCATGTTTTGGATTTGTGACTACCCCAGAATTTTTGAAAATATTTTTTCTTAAGCATACCTACCTTAAAATTTATTAATTATGCAAGATCTTTCAATTTTCCTTGTTAAATCTTTTGCAAACAGTTGGTTTATTTTATTTGTACGTTACGAAAGCAGTACAATTTTGGTATTGACATGTCATTTTGCAAAAACCATGCGCTCTAAAAAAATTTTTATCCCAGGAAAAAGTAATCAAACATAATGTCTACAAGTTGAACAGTATGTGTTATAAATGTAAAATAAGAATTTTTTTTGTGGCCAAAGCTTTTTAACATCAGGTTATTTGCGGTAAAATGAGCACTTTTAAAGTTTACCCATCAGACATTAATCGCTAATAAATATTTTTTATTACAGTCTCGGACGGGAACTTTTGAAAGTAGTGAAATTTATACACTGTGCTTATTAGTCATGTTATAATCTGGGTATTAAAAAGTAGCGGAAATATATAAAATTGCCTGAAAAGAAAATTTTAGCAGTGCCTTAAAAAGTGCTCACTCTAGCGTGAATAGCCCATACCAGTGGTGCATGCAAGCAGGCAGCGGATGGAACAGGTGGTAAACGAGTGCGACGAGAACGGCAAAGGACCGAGATTACAGCGATGGCCGCTAGACAGCGCCCATTGTTAGCCAGCCGCCAGGGATCAGCGCGGACCACGTATCCATTACCTCCTGGAAACACAACACCGAACCGGCCCGCCATATGGCTACGTTTGCACTGCCGCTTGTAACGGGATCGCTGCATTTTGTCCTCTGGCGTGCGTGTATGTATGTGTGTGTGTGTGCCCGAGGGGGTAGCGTGGCAGCGTTTAGCAAGGGGGTAGTGAGGAACTCCCGGGGATCTGCAGTAACGTTAATTCGACTACAGTTAGGGAAGATCAATGTTAAAAGTTTGGCGAAGGGAACATTTTCGCCGCTAGGTAAACGCGTAGTGTCGGGAAGGTACCAGATTTCCTCTTTTTTTTTGTAGGTTAAAAAAAACAGGATAATTACAATAATCATAAATAAAATATAAAATAACTTCGTAACAAAGTAAAATATGTATATTTTATCATTCACGTAGTTTGAATTTTAATTAAATTAAAAGTTACCTTTTGGAACACTGCGCACCTAGCGGCGGAAATTTTCCCTATATCAAACTCTACCATAATAAATGCGCAACGACATATGTGCTGTTGTTACGTTGACGGATCTTTGCATTGAAACTTCTCAGCGGCCTTGAACTGGCTTCGTCGCTTCTGATGGCGCGCGTTGTACAGAGTTTCTTTACAATCTTTTCTTCCGAAAACTAAGGAAGTAAAATTATATATTTTTTTTTAACCAGATGGAGGACGATGGAAAACAAGATAGCCCTACAAAAACAATATGGCGTGTACAAAAAAGTCAAGCACACATAAGTTATTGACCAGAAACAAGATAACGAACGGGAAAAAGTTGACGGATAGAAACAAGATGGTATTCATGACGTCATTACAAATGGCGCACAAATCCACAGCCCCCCCTCCTCCCCCTCAATCACTTGTGATAATATTCATTTCGCTCGTTTAACGGCGTTTGGTTTGACAGGATTTCATACGACAGCATTTCACCTAAATTCATTTTCCTAAGTCTGTCTTTGCACGACCTCGCTTCACCTGTGTTTAACTTAACTTCGTTACGCTTAACTTCACTTCATTTGACTTTGTTTCGCCTAACTTCGGCGAATGCGTGTCGAAACTTAGTTTGGAGGTTGCCGCGTACTGCTTCCTAACGGCTTGTGAGACCTTGTGAGGTTTTAAATTTTTACCAGAAAGTCGCCTTGGTCATCATGAGAATCATAAACAAAGAATAAAATGTAATTTTTAAAACGGCATAAAGCAATAAACTACGCCACTGGAATACAGAAATTTCAGTATTGGAATTCCGTATCACGCTCTGAATACGGGTCGTGCCTCTTGGAAGCGCACTTACTAACTAAGCTTTTAAGAGTCTTGTAAGTTTTNTTGCTTTTAAGAGTCTTGTAAGTTTAAAAAAAACTCTATCGAGGTCGAATTCTTAATTCCTGAACTGAAGTCACTCGGTAATGAGGTTGATCTACAGCACTCATATAAAAACACCCTGCCTTTGAGAGCAGTGGTGTGATGTAAAGGTGTGCGTTTACAGATCCTGATAACAAAAGTAGTTCCTTCATATTATTGAAAAAAAAAAAAAAAAAAANGATAACAAAAGTAGTTCCTTAATATTATTTAAAAAAAAAAAAAACATTTTGCCTTTCGTTTGGCGTGCATGAAGAACTGAACCTCGCCGCTAAAGAGCAGATATGTAAATGCATAATGCTGGTTGTAATTGGCACGTGGTTAAAAAGCAAAGTAAAGTATGCTATAAATATTTTACTGGCGTACTGAAAATAACGTTGGCAGCAAATCATGAAAATCAGTTCTGCGTTTAAAATTTTTATTGGTAATAAATACACTGCCTAAAACTGGCGCGGTGAGTGAGATTTCGGGCGGCATTTAAGGCGCCCGTTTACCTGGCGCTTGAACTGCGTTGCAGTGTGTTCGAAATACACGTTTTTCAACGATACTATTAAGCGTGCGTCCAACGTGCTGATCTACGGAAATAACACACACTTCAGACGAGAGCTGTTAAGTACTTTCAAAATATCACGTAAGTTAGAAACATCAATTCAGAGTACTCCAAAACCGCTAAAAACGGCCTTTCCAAGGCGCTGTTGCTCAAAATGCAGGCATCAGGTACATACAAAACTACTATAGGGGCCTGCACTGAACCTTCCTAAAGACTTCACACTAATAAAATAATATGGTGACCGCTGAAAGTCCCATAGGTACACGCAGCACGACGAGAACACTGCACGCCAGTTCAGAGCCTTGCGCTTAGCGGCGATGGCGTACTTGATGCGCGTGGCAGTGTCGCCCTTATCGCTCCCGCGCTTCTTGGCCTAAACGTGGGGAAAAGTTCCAGGTAGACGGGCGCCTTAAGTACATGTCTTTAGTACCTATGATGGTGAAGAAAGATGGAGATGGAGCAGCAACGAAATGAAACAATAAGAAAGACGGAAGTATCCCGAGTAAACTCGAAAGCCAATGGCAAATTCCTCCATGTTTACAGAATGCAAGAATCCGGTCTTGACCCTGCCGGGAATTAAACCCGGTTCGCAGTGAATAAGAACCGAGTGCTTGGACCACTATACTACCGCGGCTCCCTTCAGAGTTGTTCATTTATAAGTTATGAATATTTGAGTACTAATGACTAGAGACCTCAAGAATTCGCGGATTCATTTTGAGACAAGCTAGAATTCAAAACAGTTGCATAAATATAATTTTAGTGATTGGTCCACACGGTGTTTGACGCCTCCAGGAAAAGGCTGGCCCAATCGTCGCCTTCACTGAGTCAGCAGACAATGTACAGTTGATGTTGGCATATTTGTACATAAGACTATAGAGTCCAGGCTGCAGGTCAGTGAACTCGNAGCAGACAATGTACAGTTGATGTTGGCATATTTGTACATAAGACTATAGAGTCCAGGCTGCAGGTCAGTGAACTCGCGAATTTTTCAGGTCTCTACTAATGACGTATTTCTCTGTACAGGATGTATCTAAATATACAGGATGCATATATATATATATATATATATACAGGATGTATATTTATATATATATATATATATATCTTAACTTCGTGTATCTTAACTTCGTGCCCGAAAATGAAGCCACAACATCTGCGGGCCTGAACAACCAGGAAACCCTTGTAACATTATGTTCGCGAAGCAATCTAGTATTACTTAAGCGACGTTTAAATTTAGACGCAACAATGCCAGGAGTTGGAAATAATACAAACAAATGAATGTACTTATGGCATTTTCTAAATGAAGGTATGGTCATTCAATACGAAAAGAAAAGCAGTGCAGTACATTCTGCACAACAGTACACTACAATAACTTAGTACCACGTCACCTTGAACCTAACTTCAACGTCACTTTAGTAGTACAAGATTGTNAACAGTACACTACAATAACTTAGTACCACGTCACCTTGAACCTAACTTCAACGTCACTTTAGTAGTACAAGATTGTTTTACCGGGCATTTTGTTACAAGGATTTTCTCGTTATTTAGGCCCACAGATGCTGTGGTATTCATGTTATGTCAAAGTTCAGGGACATTCTGTATAAAGGATACAGAGGCAAAAAGACGAATGTCAATATTTGCTAGTTTTGAGTAAAATGCATTTGAAGCTCTAAACTCCTCTTC
This sequence comes from Clitarchus hookeri, assembly GCA_002778355.1. Taxonomy (NCBI): domain Eukaryota; kingdom Metazoa; phylum Arthropoda; class Insecta; order Phasmatodea; family Phasmatidae; genus Clitarchus; species Clitarchus hookeri. Next base: position 15,499 of record NQII01013546.1, read on the forward strand.
TGGAAATGTTACTTCCGAGGCCTGCTATTTCTTACTTTCGTCTATCATCCTTTTTCCCCTGTACGCTTCATATAAAACTAAATTATAACAGTGTAAACAGACCGACACCAGGAAACTCTTTCTTTTGTACACGGCAATGCTTACTTTTACGCAAGTAGAAATGATATATTTACAATGAAGTTACGATTTTAAATGTGCTTTTACTGGCATCTATCTTCCCAAATGAATTATTAAAAGGCTTCTCTAGAGAGGTAGTGATATTCATTTCAGCTTTAATTCCTTTAAACTGTTCAATCAAAGAGAACAGTCCTCAAATACAGGATTACTCGACGACTTTACAAAGTTCATCGGTATGAGGCTGAAAATAAGAACATTTGGAATCACCAACGTGCTATTAGGTATTAATGTCACTAAACAATTTATAGATGCCTCCACAGACTCCGAGTGCACCGTTGCTCTTACTATAAGGCCAAGAAATTACTAGAGCTCGTAAATTCACAACGGTTGCATGCCGCGCAATTGCAGGGCCTGCACGCCAGTTCGATGTGTTGCAGGTAAGGATCACGCGACTTTCAACGTGTGTGGAAATTTCACCCTTACTGGCGCCCGCACGACTCTTGAAGTATTTATTACTGCTTTTCGACCGAACAGGATTTATTTAGGTCTCAAGAAGCCATTCCAGGACATTTCGCAAACTGCAATAACAGCATTTACTTCAGGGCTGATTTCGTTATGGTTCCAGTAATTGGAGTAAACCATGCTATAAATTTCATATGTCTCTTATAAAAGATGCAGTCACTTTTGTTTGAAATGCATTCTTCAGAATTAGTTATAAACGGTTTCATAACAAACTTCAAGAACAAGTGCGTTTATAAAGATAACGATGAAACATTTCCTTACGGCTGAATTCAGGTAACGCATTTTAAGCAAAACCTTAATAATACAAATATAATTTCTAGCGTTGCAACAGCTGAAACAATCAAAATTTTAGAGTAGTTCTGAGTTGAATTGCTTTGATGTAGACAACAGGATGTCCCCAACTAACAACCTGACTTTAAATAATGATAACTTTATATTAAATATCAGTACAGAAACCTTATTTGGTTCAGAGGTACCTATAACCATAAAGTTCTATTGCAGACAGTTTGTTTAACTTGTCACGTTAACACGATTGTGTTCCAGGTCACAATACCGCCACCAGGAGCAAGGTCGCTGCAGTCAGTAAACTTGTGTCAATACAGGAAAAGGCACAGTGTGTTGTGTGGCTGGCTGAGACCAACTCGCCAACATAAAGTGCAGCGAAATTTCATAACTACGTATGCGAAGCTGTCACCGGGTGTCAACTTGCAAACACCATTTTTTCCACCATACTGCAGAAAGCGAACATTTCTTGCAGAAAACAACATTTCCTGGTGAAGTTTCGTTTTCCTGCAGTGTTGTTACTAGGGTGTATGCCCGTATTTGGAGACCGGTAAAGCTGCAAACCGTTCAAGCCATTTGAAATATTCAAAATTTCAAATGGTGCACAATTTGAACTTTGTGTGCATGCAATTTCAGACGATTGCGTAACACCCTGCGTAATGCATTCTTCGGTGCCTGGAGCTGACAAATGCTTGTCGCACTGATCTGGTGAAGGCTGTGCGAATTTTGTCCACAGTCTGTTCAGATATTGACGGTCGCCCACTGATTTTCCCTGTACAACTAGTCATGGAATATTTTCACGAAATTCACGTGTCCTTCACAATGAAAGGTGAGTGAGTGGAGAGATTTGGGCGGCTCTTAACATCCAGGTCTTGTGAGCCGATGAGGACGAAGTGAGGTGAGTATGGAGCAGCGCCGGATTGAAATGGCGGTGTAAACGGGAGATCCCCGAGAAAACCCGCCCCGACCAGCGGCATCGTCCGCCACGATTCCCACTTGCGATAATCCGGAGTGAACCGGCCGGGGATCGAACCCGGTTCGTCTTGGTGAGAGGCGAGTAGTCTAACTGCTCAGCCACCGTGGCCCCTCACCATAACTAAACTGCATTTGAAGTAAATATGTAAAAAAAAAACTACCTTCGAAGTACACGAAGTTGTTGCAAGTATTGCTTCCTGGAAGGCCTGTAATGCGCCTTTTCTGTATAGCGTCTTAGCGGTTAATTGCGGCCGTTTTAATCCTCGTTCTTCAGCAAGCTGATTACCGTTCCGCACGAACGCAAAATTCTAACTCGGAGTGGCAGGACTCGCTGAAGCGTTATTCTCATGGGGCCGGCAGGCAGGCCCGGTAATGATTAAAGCTCAAACGAAGCTTGATTTATAATCCATGAGCTCCAAAGTCGGTACCCGAGTGATTTGGAACCCCAACATGACTAGGACGCCCCGCCCTTTCGGACCTTGAATGCGCGATGTTAAAACCCAAACTCAAACAAAAACCTTGCAGACGCGCATTAGTTTTTGGTTTCGAGTGACGCGAGTAAGATTAGTTTTGAGCCCTGCTATACTTGCATTGACCATTAACTTGTTTAATCATCACGACCAGTGAACTGCGTGCTTGGTACTGGATGATACTGACGTGAACAACTCGCGAATCACAGCTGTAAACAAAGTCCACACATCAGATAAGCCAGAGGGAAGACGCAGAGAGCATTGGACGCTGAGTAGTACATCATCCGAGGCTTCTGACTGACTGAACAGCGACGCACGGAAAAAAAAGTATTAAGGAAAGTAAAACTGATTTGAACTCTTCTAGTTACTAATACCGTACGTAGGTATGTGCTTATCGCTATTCGCGATTGTGCTTTGTCATATTGTATTACACGCAGCTAAACACTTCTGTATAATACTCTGTTGCGTTTAGTATTACGCTTATGGCAATTGCGTCAGGGCATTTACGTTCTTCTGAAAAGTATCCGAGTGGTTTCCATTGTCGATTAAACGCGAAGTGATTTACGTGATTCGCTTCCGTGTTACGTAACCGCGTCAATGTAATCCTAGAAAGTCACCAATTGCTAGGGCTATATACGTTTCGTGTTTTGGAGGTTATGATTCCCGTTTTTTTTTTTTGCACTGAGATTCAGAAATGTGACCACGCGAACATGTCACGTAATTCACAAACGTGATCGAACGGGACTTCCTAACGTATTCACGTAAACGTGAATATACCTCTCCGTGTTACCGCGGTATAGGATACCTTTTTCCGTCGATCCAAGCAGGCCATGCATTTCACCATAGAGGTTTTTCAAAACGCAAATATTTCATTCTTGACGAATTCACACGCGTGGAATTAAAGCGAAGGTATGGGGAATGAATTAAATGTATTAAAATTTCAATGACTAAAACATAAGTTCGTGCACAAAACACGAAACGTGAAGGATTCTTATTAAAAACCAAACAATTGTTCTTTCCCCAGCTTAATCCAAGCATGTTTATTTTAGCGAATACTTTTTTCTCTGGAACGGGCACGCAAACTTTCCGTACTAGGTAGCTTAAAAAAAAAAAATTTTCATCGGAATTCACTGAACGCGAGCGGTGGATGGGGACGGGGGTAGGGTGTATCTGGAACGCGGAAGAGGTGAAAGAGAATAATGGCGTGAGAAAGAGGAGAAAAGAAAT
>NQII01013546.1:19768-34914 GCA_002778355.1 Clitarchus hookeri
GAAACTCCCAACACCGAAGTAAAACCACGCACTCTAAACTCGAATCAGTGATTATCGAGCCGAATCAGTGAGAGCAGTGAAAATTGAGCGACTGATAATCAGTACCAGATAACTAATTAATGTGGTGGCTGAATTTCACTGATTTATTTGTGATTCCCGCCGAATGTCAAGAATTCCACTGCCATAAGTAACTGTGTTCCCAGTTAATTTTTTTTTTGATGCGCCAGTAGGCAGTGGCTTATCAAATGACGTTCAGTGAATGACTTATATCAGTGATTCGGGATAGGAGCGTGAATGGTAATCGTGATCACGAATCTGCAGGAGGAAACAGGAAGAAGTTATTAGTGGTTTTAATGATTCCCAGGTTTATCAATTCAAATGGGAAGGAGCCTTGTAGTTGCACGTGTGGAATATGACAGGTGTTGCCTTCAGTGGCGCGTGGTGGCCTGTTGCANGCACGTGTGGAATATGACAGGTGTTGCCTTCAGTGGCGCGTGGTGGCCTGTTGCAAGGTAAGCTGGTGCTTGCTAACTGCTGTACAATTTGGGTGCACGCAGCAGGAACCATCAACCACTATGGAGCCTGGGGAAACGTGTTTCGACCAATCACGACGCGCAACCGACGGACACCTTACACACGTCATGTGGCGTCAAATGCCGGACTACGTTTTAGTGGTGGAAGTGTGAACTACCAAGCAACAGGGTACAGCACAGAGCTAAAGCCAGCTTACCTCGCAACAGTTCACCACACGCCACTGGCTGCCGTGACAGGTGTTTCCTCGGGGTGGTGCCGTTTTTCGCTGCCCTTGCATTCCGTGCCACCCCACGGGAAGACGACGGACGCTTGAGGGGCCCATTTCACAAGACCCGTCGTTTCGGCAGGTGTTCACCTTGTTCCGTGATGATCCCATCCACATGCAATGTAGATGATTATAATGACCGACTGGTTATGATGGATGATGATGTATATTGTTGCGAATGGATGATGATAGCTGATAATGCTCGTGTATAATAATGGATGATGATTACTTATGCATTATTGTTTATTATTGTGACTAATAGGGACTGATATAAAGCAGATGGATCACTATTAACGATAGCTGGTTACTGATCGATGATTACTGATGATGAATGATGACTGATGGGCGATAAATATTTAGTGATAGTTATTTATAATGAATTATGACAAATGATGACTGATGATGATTGTACATCCCAAAGGTTGGTAGGAACCCCAAGCATAGGGACGACTAGCCATGGCGATTCTGCAGTGATTTACCGTTGACTTACGCGGTACGGAGGTTACCCGGCACTTGAAAGTACCAAGGTTTCTGTGTTTCCGTGCATCGAACCCAAACCCATTGCGTTTGAAGAGACACAGTAACCCGATGTAAATACAGTAATTTTTTTTTTTAATTTAACGAATAAATTAATATAATTAAAAATGTTCCGATGACTAAACGATTTTTTAATACTTCGTATATCTGCATGTGGCAACACTGGAGTCGCATTGGGGAGGACACGGTTTCGACTTCCGGTCCGGCCATCTTGATTTCGGTCATCCATGGTTCCGCGCAATCACGCCAGGTGAATGCTTGGGCGGTTCCTTACTTCAGGCCATAACTGAGTACGTAATTCGCAACGTCTGCTTCTGCGAACGACTTACCCCGTCTCTAATGAACTCGCTGTGGACGAGACGTCAGCCCGGCCTATCTACCTGAGGCAGTTGGCGAGTATTGTGTCTTTGAATAGTTCTTCAAGAGTAGATATTTACGCAGGGTAACTTACGAACAAAAAAAAAGGTCCTCGACGGAATTGTATGCTATGAAACCACGCTCGTGTGGCCAGATGGCAAGACTCACATTACTTTCTGAGTTCCGAGTTGGTAACAAAGTGGTTCCGACCCCTGTAACTACGTGTCCCTCTGGTCATAACCATGCGACGTGAAACACGAAATTAAACTTTTTTTTCAGAAATGTTGCTTTAATCTACATTTATATATTGCCATGCCATTAAATTTATTCGAATTTCGGGAAATACTGCTGTTACAAAATGGTTTGCACTGTTATGTTATTTCTGTTTAGTTTTTTTTTTTTTTTCGCATTATATTTTAACTGAAAGGATCTGGTTACTGAACACATTTGGTTAAAACTGTTTGGATGACAAGAGACATGAAAAATGAACAACGGAAGTTCAACTCAGCTCCATGAGCGAACAAAAAACTGTGAGTCCAAATGTTTTCCCGTGATAGCAATCATATTCTACGACCAACACGAAAATAGTTTCACTTGTTTTACTGTCGTAAAAAATCATACATTTACTTTTCTTTTCATTGATTCTAATTCTTTAGCAATGATAATAGATGATAAAGTTATTATAATTAGGTATTATTTTATAGCTGTCGGGGTCGCGGTGTATGAGCGGTTAGTGTGCTTGCCCCCAACAATGGCGAAATTGGTTCAATCCCCGGCCGGGTCACTCCCAGGTTTTCGCATGTGGGAGTCGTGCCGGACGATGCCGCTGGTATTCGGGTTTTCTCGGAGATATCACGTCTCCCCGCCCTTTCAATCCAGCACCGACCCATACTCACCTCAATCATCCCCATCGGCTCTCAAGAACTCGCTGTTAAGAGCCGCCCAAATATCTCCACTCACTCACTCATTTTATAGCTGTGTAGATTAAGCTGCTTTGTTGTTATTATTTCGATGTTACACTGCTTGAAAACTATTTTCTCCGCTGGTGCATAGATTCCATATATATATATTCTAATCAGCCTAGACAGTGCAGATAATTATAATTTGATTTTGAAGGTAAAGTAAATATTTATTTCGAGTGGTTCTATACGTAACCTTGTTGTACCTCCAACTATACGTTGGTTATCTCCTATTCAGTGGACAATTGCAACCATCAAACAAGGAATTTGCTGTTTTTGACAGAAAATAATTATTCAGGAATCAAATTCGTGTTTGCATATGGCAAAACAAAATATGATGATATTTTTCAGGCTAAGCTAAATTATGAATGAAACATAAAGTTCCATATAAAAAAATATTCATGTCGAGAAAACTTTTTTTAGGGCCGATAAACCTGTTCAAAAGTAAAAAATATAAATTATTAATTTTAATCTACTGTAGATATTTCTGCAATAAGATTCTGCTCATATTTAACATGTCTGCATTTTCAATATACGTACCTTCGCACCTTTGATGCTTCAAGCTACTGAGAGGGAACAACAATTTAATATCGTCATTTAGGCCACTAATAACACAAATTTAGAGTACTTGTAAGGACATTTGGCTAAGTAAGCTTATAAGTAGACAAAAACTGGTTGTCCTAATTCATTTCCAAAGCCATAGCAAAATGAAATCAATAACTATTTACGGCAACCATCTTCCGGCAGGAAGTCCCGTACATTTGCACCGGATAAGTAAATTAGGTAATTAAAATAATAAAAATATGAGTTAACTTAAGCCTGGAAATAATTATTTTCTTCGCGTATTGTAATAGTGAGGAAAAGGATTGTTCAAGCGAATCACAGGGCTTTTGAGTTAATCGACGGATGTTTTGGGAAATGAGAAAAAAATCAAAGCAAAACAATGTGATAATATTTCAAGCAACTGAAAATGTGTGATTTTTATGTCTTGTATCACAAGACGAACGGATTATCTGCTGAGGCAATATATTTTTTGTATAATAACTTTATGTATTAGTAATGTGGTTGATAGTTACGAAACAGTTTTCTGTTTTGTTGAAATATGTGGCACCTACACATATTGTCAAAAAAAGTATTACAATTTCCGAATATAATGAATATTGTTTTTTGGCACTCACTTAATCTTATAGGATGTTCACGGCAAAGTAAGAACTTTTGAGATTCTAGTTACTGTTTTCCTACCCGCCATTTCTTATCCTTCACTTTTTTTATAATAAATATTGCCATGCAAGTAATTGACACACTGGATATATTTCACTGGACTCGAAAGTTAACGTCTAAGACTACAATAGAATATATTTATTGACTATTGTTTCGAATGAGAGGGCTTCAAAAAGTGCTCACTTTACCTTGAATAGCCTATACCTTCGTAACTTTGCCGGCCGTACTAGAGGTTTTGACCTCAAGCGCGTGGAGGTGCGAAACAGCCCTCTGGTATCATCGCTTAATGCCTTTCCTCAATCCGCACTCCATAAATCTGATATACTGCCTGCGTTGGTCGGAACTCGGAGAAAGTTACGGGGACTGCGGGCCTATTCGTGTTGGTTACCGGCAAAACCTGATTCATATCGACCGCAGCTCATTTGGGAACGGCTCGAGAAAATGCATTGTGGAGCATGGCTTCAACATAGTGGTGCCTGAAACGAGTAGCTTCACAGGAACGAGCATTAAGTACGTGGCATTTCTAACAATTCACACTAACAGGTATAAAAAAAAACTATTGTTACGTGAAACTAGAAAAAGTACTGCTAAAAAAATCGACATAGATATTTTATAATTTACGTTTGATTTCTCAGTTAAGGACTTAAAAATGTTCACAAAAATAGACGTGAATTCTCAAATTTTTTCATAAATTTACTAGTTCGTAGTAGTTATAAATAGCCGATTCTAACGCACCTGCCGTTATTTTTTCTCCCGCTCTGCCATTCCGACGTTATTATTTTTCTCATGCTCTGGCATTCCTTTCTGTCTCATGCCCGTTCCATCACTTGGGGGTTTTCTCATATTCCTTCCGATCTCCTTTATTTGCTCTCCTGTGTCTTTTTTTTTCTTTTCATGCTCCCTGATTCCTTCCCGTCTCTCGTACATTCCATCCCTTGGGGGGGGGGCCCTCATATTTCTCCCTGTCTCCTTTATTTTCACCATTTTCTCTCTCTTGCTTTTCGAGTACTCAATCTTGGACGTTCCCTCATCTCCGTCGTCTACTGTAAGTGGCCATATTTGATTCCCGCATCCTCCACCAGAGTGTTTGAAGTTATACAGTTCGTGGTTAGGAGCGCTGATATCGCCGCAGCCAGTTTATGAAAGGGGGTTGGTTCACTCGCCGCCAGCAGGGGTACGCTAGCATCAGGTAAGTGAGTTCAAATAGCAGCCGCCAGGAGCGCTGGGAATTTTTTTAGGTGTTGTTTGTGAACTCAAAAAATGCAGGAGGTGTGCAGTTTCGATTCGACCACCCTTAGGTCACCAGTCGAGCATCTAGACCACACAGCCACCATTGCATGGGAAGTGTTAGGAAATGAAGTGACATATATACTCGCATCGGTCTATGCTATCGTCAGATAGTAAACGTGCGTGCCATCGCGAAAAAATCGACATTGCACGGTTATGAGAATAAATATAGTAAATACTCGCAGCGGCCTAAACACTCATCAAATAATAAACTTGCCATCGCGAGCTAGTGAGGTTTTCTCATATTCCATCTGGATTCGCGTATGTTAATGACGACAATTGTGAATATGTGGGGAACTTGGCTGCTGGATGGGGACGAGGCGATGAGCTGGCAAGGTTTTCTCATTTTCCTTCTGGATTCGCCTATGCTTGTGACGCCAATTGTGAATAAGCTAATATCTCACACGCCAATCACAGACGCCTGTCTTCTGGCTATGGATGTGCGGATAGGATGGCATATTTACTCATATTCCTTCTGATATCCTTTCACCTGGCATCCTGGCAGGGACGAGTCTTATGCTCTGCCATTACACCTTGGTTTGATCATATACATTCTGGTCTCCTTTCACCTGGTATCCTGGCGGGACGAGTCTCACACTCTTGTCATTCCACCTTGATTATCTCATATTCCTTCTGGTCTCCTTTCACCTGGCATCCTGTTAGGGACGAGTCTCATGCTCTGCCATACCACCTGCGCAGCACGAAACGAAGCCTGCTCTCACACGCTAGCCTAGAGTCGCACCACACACAAGTCAAGTACATCCTAAGCCTACTTATAATCATAATTGCTGTAATTTCCGAACTGTTTAAGATACAGTCACCAAACACATAACATAGGCATTACCCCCGACGACAAAAAGTACCACTGGGTCAAGTATGCTCTAAACCTAAATATAAGAAATGTTGGCTGTAATTTCCGAACCGTTTAAGATACAGCCACCAAATTCATAACACAGGTATCACCCTCGACAATGAAAAGGGCCACCGGGTCAAGTATTCACTAAGCCCACATATAAGCATAGTTGGCTGTAATTTCCGAATAGTTTAAGATACAGCCACAAATTTCACAACATAGATATCACCCTCAACAAGAAAAAGGGCCACAGAGGCACGTGTGCCCTAAGCCCACATATAAGCATAGTTGGTTGTAATTTCCGAACTACTTAAGATAAAGTCACCACATTCATTGCATAGCTATCACCCCCGACGACGAAAAGGGCCGCAGGGTCAAGTACGCCCTAAGCCAACTTATACTCATAGTTGGCTGTAAATTCCAAACCATTTAAGACACAGCCACCGAATTCATACCTTATGCATAACCTCCGACGACGAAAAGGACTGCTGAGTCAAGTATGGCCTAAGCTCATTTATAAGCATAGGTGGTTGTAATTTACGAACTGTTTAAGATAGATCCACCAAATTCATAACATAGGCATCAATCACCCCGGCGACGAATATGACCACAGGTTCAAGTATGCCTTAAGCCCTCTTATAAGCATAGTCGGCTGTTATTTCCGAAATGTTTAAGAGGGAGTCACCAAATTCATAACATATACATCACCCTTACGACAAACAGGGCTGCAGGGTTTAGCACACCCTAAACCCATTTATAAGTATAGTTGGTTGTAATTTCCGAACTGTTTAAGATATAGTCACCAAATTCATGACAATGTCATCGTCCCCGACGATGAACTGAGTCGCATGGTCAAGCATGCCCTAAACCCACTTGTAAGCATAGTCGCCAACTATTTCCCACCCACCGAAGCTATAAGCATCAAATTCATATCATAAACATCACCTCTGATGAAGAACAAGGTGGCAGGGTCAAGTATATTTTAAAGCATGTTATAAGCTTAGTTGGCTGCCGTTTCCAGTCCACCAAAGCTAAGGTCGTCAAATTCATAACATAGACATCGCCACAGACAACGAACAGGATGGTAGCGTCAAGTATGCCCTAAGCCCTCGTATAAGCATAGTTGGCTACTATTTCACAACCACCGAGGCTATAGTCAGCAAATTCATAACATAGTCATCACTTCCGACGACGAAAAGGACCCCAAGGTCAAGTACACCTTAACCCTCTATATAAGAATGGTTGGCTGCCATTTCCAACACTCAGAACCTATAGTCACCAAATTCACATCGTAGGCATCACCACCGATGATTAACAGGGTGGTAGGTACAAGTACACTTTAAGCTGTCTTATAAGCATAGTTGGATGGCATTTCCCACCAACCGAAACTACGACCATCAAATTCATATCACAGACATCACTTCCGACTGCAATCAAGGAGATAAAGACAAGTAGACCTTATGCCCTGTTATAAGCATAGTTGGTCTGTCAGCAATTCCAAACCTTTGAAGTTCAGGAACATGTAACAACCATCCACGAATGCAAAGAAAATAAGGGTATGCATACAATTGTGTTGCAAAGTTACCATTGCATGTGGGAGTGTAGGGTCTGAAACAGCACACTCATATGCATCGGCCTGCAAACACTCGACAGTCGTCCACTGCCGCACGAGTTGTCTGCTACCGCAGGTGTCTACCAACCCGGATCTCCCTCAGCAACAACTAGCCTCCCTTACTCCACCGACATCCAGGCTGTGTATATAGATGTGAGAATATATACATAAATAAATGTTAGCACGGGTAACATATAACAAACAAAAATATGCGAAAAAACAATATATATACAAATATGCTGCATGCATGACGTACATAGTCATGGGTAGTGGTAAAATACATATATAGTAATATAAATGAACACCATCAGTCTGACACAAGGGCCAGTGACCCGAGGGAACGCCATCATGGGTAACCCTTAACAACCACCCATATAATAAAAATAAAGGAGTATACAATTGCACCGATAACAAGACATATGTACTCGCAGGTTACATTAAAAAATGTACGCATTAAAACCGGGGAAACCGAGTATGAAAGATATAAAACTGTCCTTTACATGAAAAATCAGTCACGCGAGAAACAATAAAGGGCTGGCTTATACGCAAGTACATGGCGAGCATGGTGCCATAACTAGAAACAATATATAAAAACGTATTCGATGGAGCCTGTCCATAATAGTGATATCAGTGTTCCTATCATGCAAAGAAGTTTCGTAAAAGCTAGAATGCATGCCAACATGAGAAAGAACGAGAATATATCAATTAAACGGCGATTTCAAGCAGCCATGTTTGTCTTTGTTCCTTGCCGGACATTCCTGCATCCATACTCCATGTGGTGTCACCTTTAAAACGTACATGTCGTACACTGACAACAGTTCATAGTGCATTTCCTGTGTTGGGTCATTCTCGGAAGATAAACAATAGTTGCCATGACTACTGAATCAGTCCTCGAAGATTAATCGCTATAGTGTTAATTTATGTCTATGCGCCATTAATACATAAACTTTTATTCGCCTACTGTTGGTAGTTCCCTGATCTGGACATGCCCACAGGACGTTCTGAAGCCAGGAAGAAGTTGATTACATTACGTTTTGACAGCAGATATGAGNACAGGACGTTCTGAAGCCAGGAAGAAGTTGATTACATTACGTTTTGACAGCAGATATGAGCGAAGATTAATAGGCGTGACTCTTGTGTTATTTCGAATAGTTTCAACTCTCATCTACGTTCTGTCATCGCACTCCAACCGCCATTAAGAAACGCATTTGTTACCGTCGGAACATGCTTCGATTTGCTGTTCTGAGGAGATGGTACCAGTGGCGAGGTTCCCTATTTAGCAAGCCTTCGACTGCAGTGCGGGAACGAGTACGATTTGTTCCGAAACGAGAATGAATTGCATCCTTGAGTGCAATGATGTACCCTTTCTTTCACGGACGTCGTTATTCTGGCTATGATTAATGATTAGAACTCGCTTATACACTAGAAGCTGTTTATAGACCACCAATAGAAAACATTCTGGAATGTTCCCGCATGATGAGGCACATATCTGTAAGTTAAACAAAACCTATTTAAAATTAATAAACCATTTTATACAGGGCATTCTTTAAAAAGTTAGCGTACTATTTTCAAGATATAAAGGTGCACACATTAGTTTCGTTATAGAAATAAACGGAAACATTGAAGTCTAGAATCAGCACATGATTACAATGAAAGAAAATTCCCATGGAATGAAAGTTATTTTAACGTTAAACATTTACGTTTTATCCATTAAGAAATATCTAGAACGTGAAAGTTCTCAGTAAATGCGGAAATTTAACATATAATCATAACTATACGGACTTTGTACCGGTAAAACATTTGCCTTTGTGTGAATACGGAAAATTTTGCCAAACTAGTAATGACAAAGGCAGACTAGCATTTAATTTTAAGGACTCTTTACTTTCATTCCTAAAGGGAAGGAATTATACTAAAGTATCACCTATAAGAGTGTATGTGATATGCTGGATTCATTCTTCGAAGATATGGCTCTGAAGTAATGTCACAGTATAGTCCTGCTTCCTGTTAATTCTTTTTCATCGTAAGAGCATGAACCAAAATTTCTGTCGCCTTTGTTGAGGTAAGTAAACTGTATTGCGCAAATTGCTACCAAACTAAGTGTGCACAACACAGTGGTAAGTTTGGCGCACAAGGTAGACCTGAATTTATATTCCTCTTTAGCGTTTTGCAACGCGAAACCAGTGATTTATCGTTGACTTATAATTTAACGAACAAATTCCAAAGAATCTGTAAAATGAATGTCAACATTACACGCCTCCATTTTAAAGAATACGTACTTTTAAATACTTATCCACTCCTGTAAGTCTGGTCCCACTTTTTCTCATTGCTTAAGGTTGCTTAACTTTGGTGATCGATTAAGATCCCTCAGCCAAGCGCAAAAAGTAGTACCTCGATACACTTTTTTTTATAAAGCTACAACTTGATGAAACTCACGTTTTGATTTTCATACATCGACGCTGGAAAGCGGAAATGTGGTAATACGCGCGATAGTTGCACAGATACGCTCCAAAAACATTACCCTACTTCTCGGCTATCCGGTAAAAAATATTTCCCCACACACGTTCATACATTTTTTTAACAATATATAAATTCAATTTATTTTGTTAGTATTGACAAAAAACACTAGTACCAATTAAATATGACTGATTCGCCATTTTAAAAACTTCTTAAATGTCTCTCAGTAACAAGTATTTCAAGGCATAATATCACATTATTGGGTATACAGAATATTCATGATTACGAAAATGAATTCGCAAATCCACTGAAAATTTATAATCATATTACATCTAGCTGGGATATATTATTTCCGCGAAAATACTTTATAATCAGTTACATTTCAAAATATTTTATTGGGTGTCTCAACTTTGTGGCTTAATTACTTCAATTAATGTGCGTCTCAGGTGTTTGCCAGCAAACCACAGGTGTTAATTATAGCAGTAGCCTAATTCCAGTTGGCTCATCAAAGTATTAGACCCAAAAGTATTTTATCACAAAAGACAAGTGGTAAATAATCCAGTGAAAGCTCCACATGTGAACGCAGGATACTTAAGTTAAGTATGCACGCGAATAGTTTTGCGAAAATCAAGGTGTTCCTATCTTTGGTTAGTGTCTACAAAACAAATATTTCTTTCCCTCTAATCCGTTTTTGGTATAACAAGCATTTATGAAACGTTTATTTAGTTCTCGTGTGCGAAAAACAAATTAATTATATAATTTTAAGACACTGCGTGATCTTGGTATTAACGGCCTGAAACGTTTCCAATCTCATCTTAATTATTATCGCAATAGAACAAAAAATTAGAATTCTTGTGCGGTAATTACTTTATGTTATGTATAATGTAAAAGTTTTTTTTTTAAATTAAGTTATTTTTAAAGTTTTTTATTTTTTTACTTCCTTATTCTGACGCGTACGTGTTATGTTTTGGTTAGGCGGTGTTTGTCCATTGTCCTGTCTTCCTCTTGTTCTGCTGTTTTGTGTGCGGAAAGAGGAGGAATAAAAAAAAAAACCGTGTCGAGAGAAAGGGTTTTCGTGGGCTGAGGAGGGATGGGAAAGAGTGCTAAATGAGAATTCGTCCAGGGCTCTAATTTTTTCCCTTCGCAACGAGTGCTCAGCCCACGATGTCACCCAGTTATTGCCCTTGTATTATTGTGTGTAAATTACTGCCGCGAGGAGGAGAGAAAAAAAACGCTACCGCCTTTCTTTTCGCATTTTTTTTTAGGCGGTGTCGGCATGGCTGGGACAAGGAGCTGGGGCTCACGCACTGTATTACAATTCCGTTTGTTCACAAACAATTAGGAGGAAACTTACTTTTCATCCTTTATAGTCTATTTCGCGGCTTCTTCAGACTTTTTGAATCAAACCTTTGAGAAAAAAAACTCCACGCAAGAAGCGTTTGGTTGTTTCGAAAAGATGTCATTTATCACAGTCTTTTTATACCTTGTTGAAATAAAACTATCGTATTTTCGGTTGAATTGAAGTTTTACCTGTATTTTATTTATAAATTTTAACATCTCCCTTACATTTAAAAAAAAACTGGGAGAAAATAGGTGTGTTGGTAATGCCTAGAGAGAAATAGTTCTCATGCAAAACGACGTTAAAATGAGTGCACGCTAATGTGCTGCATTGTCCCGTTGGTTTAATTTTGTAGACACAGATAATTAAGCTTCGTTTGCGTGAGGCGGAAGAATTTCCTGAAAGTAGAACTTTAGCCGGGCTTCAGAAAAGTTGTAAGTAACCTCGAAAGAACTATACTCTCCCGTGTCAAGCCAGATATCCAATACACTCTTGCATTCTAGCGCGTCTCCATGTTCTTCCCATCCCCATTTCAACTTCGCTTATATTAAAATTCGCCCACATCCCTTAACCCATCACTCACTTGTATTCTAAAATCATACCCCCTATGCTTTTATAAGTGATGCACAATAGTACCTATAGTACTTGCGTAGAATTATGGGTGAAATTTAATTTAGTACTTTGAACAGTGATCACTTTTTGAAAAAATCCCGAATATTATAGATTTCGTATAGGTATAGGTGCAATCATTTTTTACCAAATAATAGCACAAGTTGCTTCCTATAGAAAGCAATGATATTACGTACGTGTTCATGTGAATTAAACTGTTAGTTTTCCTTGCTAAAGTATTAAACAATGTTGATATATATATATATATAAATATATATGTGTGTGTGTTACTGAAATAATTGTGTTTCTTATGACTAAAATAAAGTAAGTTGCTTACAACAAAAACTTGTTTGCAAAATTTACTTAATTTGCTCTTTTTATTCACTAATTTTTAATAAGTTTTAATTTCTAAGTAGTTTTGATTATTTTTTTCAAGACAATAACTTTTAAGTTTAACTTGCTTAAATTTCAGGCACAGTGTCTTAGACTTAACTGCAGTTAGTTTTTTAAACTAACCTACCCATGCCTGTGAGAATCAAGGAATAGAGCCCAGATCACAGCGGTGGGCAGGTGAGGGCTCTAGCACTGGACAACTGTTTGTTGCCCCTGTAAGACCTAAGTGTGGACTTATTTAGAATAACATGCTCATAAAAAAAACTAACTTTCAGTACCAAAAGTCTGGCAGTCCTGTAGGATCCGCTTCTTAGGCGGTTTCCCGCTTGACTGCACTAGTGGAGGAGGATTAGGGACGTAAAATATAGTCGGAACTGCACGTTTGTGTAATCTGTCATTCGTGTCATTTAAAAAACAAAACCTCTTCAAAAATGGTCACTGCACATTTTGCAGTTCATATGAAAGTATTCTGTGCTTTTATTAATCAGAACTGCTCGTCTACTTGCTATGACCCATTTCTTGCACATGAAAAACAATCATTAACTAACGGAGGTACTGCTACACAAATACAAATTGAAGCTCAACTAGTATAAAAATATTGCAGAATAATAGTGTTCACTCGGTAAATACAAGAATAGGGGCTTTTCCGAAAATCTGGAAAACAATACCTGCAAATGTTATGTATGATCGTTACTAATCTCACTTAATACTAATTTTATTGGGACTTCGCGTAGTTGGCACTATATACTATGAAATGTGATGGTGACGAAGGCTATTGTGATCGGGGTGTTTATGAGGGTAAAACACGTGAAATTTATGTCAAATATATTACTTTCGGGCCGCAGAATCGTGTTTCATGCGAGAACACCTCTGGAAACGAATCCTACTTTACAAAACGTTTGTCACCAATGTATTTGTTTTGCTGGTGCGCTAAGGTTATACAGGTATAAACCATGGTACTCAAGCAGGATAGGAATGTAATTTAATTCTGTTGAATTTCTCAAGGCTTGCCTTGTCTATATTCATGAGAGGATTGTGCTACGTAACATATTAGTATTAGAAAAATTATACACATAGTACATCATACAAAAAAGATGTTCACAGGTGGTGTTTATAAGTCTTTGACGTGTATCGCCACGATACATTCCAATACATTCGTTAACCGATTATGCACAAAGAAAAAAAGGGGGGGGGAAATGTGCATATATTTTGGTTTATATCACGGTGGTATGCTGGGAATGTGCGTAAATTCAGTGTGTCGTGTGAATTTGACTGTGCGGAGGTTTGTGATTTACGAGTTCTGTTACGCGTGTTTCGTTTCGATTGATTACGTTTGACGTGTTAAATCGAATTATTGTGCGAAAGTACGAGTGTTTCTGTGCCAGTATGTCCATGTGACATGTTAAAATACATTTACTGTGCGGAAATGTGAGTGTGTGTATGGAGTTTCGACAAATTGAACAGACGTTAACGTGTCATATACGTGCATTGTCGGCAATTAATCGCCAAGGAGCTATGATTGCCGCTTTTCCATGGGCGAGCAACGTGATACATTTTGAGGTTTGGCATGGAAAGTGTATACTGAGTAGTGAAGTGTGCTGTGTAATATTGCTTGCGAATGTGGTAATTGAAAGGCTTGCGTACTTATGCCACCAGTCACGTAAAATGCAGCAGACCTATCCCAAATTAAACCTAACTTCACAATAGGTGAATCACAGGGGATGGAGCTAACTTATTATGTTCTTCGTAACATACTATCTCATACTCCCTGTGTTCATATATAGCGAAGTTAGGTTGAGTAAGGTTAACTCTTCTTGCATTTAACGTGGTTAATGTACCTAAACGACATGTATTTTACATAAAATTTTGCGTGATTTACCTCACGATTTCCCTCATTTTCATAGCCCTCCCCACTATCACATTTGGTAGTATGTATTGCGAATATCGTTATACTCCTAGCACGTATTCTCTGTAATTAGTTGTGTCAATTTATACCATTTTCCGTGGAAATTAATTTCGTTTGCTGTAAAACCCCTATTTTATATAATTACCCTAATTTTTGTAATTTTTGGTAAGCCTAATTATAAACGAAAATTACAGAAAATCTTGCATAAATAACATTTCTGTGCCTACTTAATACTGCATTAAGCCACGGTTTAAACAATATGTAGGGGAATGCACAGTTATATTTTACATCCCTAAAAAGATTACCATATTGACTCAAAAGCACACGCAACATGTCATTATTTATAATTGACAACCTCTACTTACCTGTCTGGATCCAATAGAAATTAAAAAAAAAAAAAAAACTTCGCTTCTGCTCTTGTTTTCTATTGTTAGAGTAATTCGCAGCAGAACTCCAACCGGTTCCACTACAACTTCTTTCTTCCATCTCGAATAGGTTGAACTCACGTAATAAGGTAATACATCTTCAACACTACGAAATACTTAAAAAGTAACTAATATCAATTAAAAGCTACGAAATATCCTCGCTTCGGCACGAGTTTCCCACAGTCCCAGCAATCACCTGACAACCGCGACTTATTTCCTCCATCAGGAATGTTTAAGAGTTCACGCAAAAATCCTTTACGTTTTTCATTATTTTTTAGAGTGAAGTAACATTAATTATTTACTCGTGGAACTTGAATTCGCTGGAAATTGCTATGTAACTCAACTTAAATACATTCAGCAAGTGGTTAAAGCGCTCCCCGAAAAGATGGCGACCA